>JABAKA010008205.1:0-14791 GCA_018857285.1 Termitomyces sp. Mi166#008 | reverse complement strand
TACAACACTCAATATACTTTGGATTTCCCTCTGCCAGCTGTGTGACTGAGCCACAGCCCCCAGAGGTCACCCTTACAATTGTGATATTCTGCAAGGGGTTAAGTTTACCTGGTATATGAACCATAAGAGTCTGGTTCATCTCCTAAAGCAAAAGAATTTGTCAGGGAGGCAGGCCCAATGGTTAGAGAAATTTTGAGAATTTGATTTTGAGGTGATTTATGTTCCAGGTGTCAAGAATATACTCTCAGATTCATTATCGAGACTGTATGCATTTGATGAGCCAGGGACTGTACATGCCCACAATGAGTACACATATTATGATGTTATAGGCAATGACTCATTAAACACTCACCTTATTTCTATGCCTGTCTTGGTTGGAGTGGAGAGTGAGGGTGCAAATCTTTCAGCCAAGGATCTTTCCTCTGATGCAGATGCATTAACCAATGGTGGTGATAATTGCTTAGAGTTAAGTGAGCCAGATCATGGTAAGTATCAGGCACCGACTGTATTGTCAAGGCCTGAAAGTGGCATGAAGCCCAAGAGGGCCTATAGATGCAAGGAGATTCCCTTAGCAGAGATGGGATGTTCTGAGACAGCAAAGGAGTTTTCAGCTCAAATGTCTAAATGTTTCATGCTGAAGGGACCTCAGCAACAAAAGGAGGGCGAGGGTGATGCACAGAAAAAACTCACCATTCAAATTCCAGCACATAAGCAAAATGGCTCACAGTTACAATCTACACATGCTGAGATTATTGATAGAGCAAGGCAAGCAGACCTAGAACAGGAATGAGAACAGGAACTCTCAGAACATTCCTGGAAGCTCCAACAGCTAATTGAGCCCCTGGACCCAGTATCTCTACTGGAGTTGATGGCTGGGGGGCAGGAACCAATAGACCTGTTGACTACCATTTGCAATAGGTATGAATCAGATCCTATACTAGCACCTATAGTAAAAATCCACATGAATTCAAGAACTTTGAATACATAGAAGATCACCTGTTATAATTAAATACTGATGGCAAACAGGTGCTGTGCATACCATTCATATTAACAGGTGGCTGAAGCATCTGAGAAATTGTTATTTCTGAGGCCCATTCAGTATTGGCACATCTTGGCACACATAAAACTTTAAGATACCTGCATAATCATATATGATGGAAAAACATGAGCAGTGATGTACACTCCTACTGTGAAACATGCATAACATGTGCCTGGAACAAACCCAGAAATCACAAGCTATATGGCAAACTGGTTCCTCTACCAGTGCCCACACAACCTTGGAAGGTAGTTGGTATTGACTTTGTAGGCCTCTTACCTGAGTTGAAGGATCGTAACATGACATATGACTCACTCACTGTCATTATTGACCATCTCACAAGCATGGTCCACCTAGTCTCTAGCCATACCAACTACACTGCAAGGAACATAGCCGAACTCATCTTTGCTGAGGTATACAAACTACATGGGCTGCCAAAAGCTATTGTCAGCAATTGTGATTCATATTTCACCAGCATATTCTGGTCTCACCTGCACATACTGATAGGTACACAGCTGAAAATGTCAAGTTCTTATCACCCCAAATCCGATGGAGCTACAGAACATGCCAATTGAACAATTACAAAGATGATTTGCCAGTGTGTAAGTCCAACCCAGAAGGATTGGGTTTTGAAGTTACCAGGTATTGAATTTGCAATCAATAATGCTTGGTCAGACAGTACAGGCTACTCACCATTTTTTCTAAACTATGGTCACATGCCACACACCATGGTCTGGAACTCCACATCAAAAAATGAGTACCCTGACATTCATGTATTTGCACAACGATTAAAGTCCGCAATAATAGCAGTGCATAATTGCATCCTGACTGTGTGAGTCAAGCAGACTAGGAACGCAAACCACAAATGTGCTCCAGTACCCTTCAAGGAAGGCAAATTTGCATATGTATTAACTGAGAACATGGCATTTCCAAAGGGTATAGCACATAAGTCAGTTCCCAAATTTGTGGGTCCTTATTTACTTCTAAAGGATTTTGGTAGTCACTTGTTTTGTGTCCAACTTCCTTCTCACATGCTTAGCACTCCTCCCTGCTGAGAATACACCACCCCATTGATGACAGGAGATTCCCAGGCTGATTGTACTCCCAGATCATATTGGAAGCTGAGCCAGAGCACAAGAACAAATGGGCAGCCAACAAGGTTGTAAACCACGCTGGATAGAAAGATAAAGCAATTTTTGAGGTACTTTGGTGAGCCGGAGACAAGACATGGCTACCATATGATCAGGTCAATGAGATGGGATTATTACCCCCTTACTTGGAAGCTCAGGGTGTTGAAGCTATCTCTGAACTCCCTCCCAGCACAGCCACACCCCCCGTTGATGATCCACAGGTGTTCTTGGGGTCACTTTTGCCCAAAAATACATATATAGGCACACACCGGCAACTCAAGTCCAACAGATCCATTTTTTGCGGTCTTCTCAAGTCTATCATTCCCCTTGATCACTTTACTTCCATGCCACTACCATCAATCAACCTTTGCCTCTTCAACATGTCCTACCATCCTAAAAATCACTACTTATGTCACCCCTACCTCACCACTCGCCCTGATGGCTTCATGCAGCTCACCGCAGCTGACCCCAATCTTGTTGTTCACCCTACCCAACTCTTGAAGTATCTCGACTACGATAACGACATCCACCACCAAGGGTGATAACCCTTGTAAATTCATCATCCATGACCCTGAGACTGGCATCTTCAACTACGACTGCTTCCCCATCCCTCCATCCATCCTCACCTTCCCAAATGTCGACAACCGTTACGCCGAACTTCATGCCTTTGGCATCATCAACCAGAATGGTGACATTAACCAGGATGCTTGGTCTAGTGTCAAGAATGCACTGCTCCGCCCTCACCACGAGGCCGTTTGTAAACAGGCCCGCTCAGACCGCCGCAAAGAGAAGGAACTTAAGAAATGTCGCTTCAAGGACGCTAACCCCGATGGATTTGCTATCCCATCCACTGCTGGACACGGCAAGAAGAAGCGCACTCGTAAAGCCAAGTCGTTCACTCCTTCCCCCTCCAGCTCCAATGTCCCCCTCGACAACATGCCCGTCGACGAATACGCCGATGAAACAGACGCTGGTGAACGCCGAGGAAGCCTGAGCATCACCGCCAAAAAAAAACAAAACAAAACAAAACAAAACAATATCGCGCATTACATGCTCATTCCATGTACTCAATCCTCACTCTCCTTGAACCAACAAAATTATATGTGGCTGTCTACCCGAGCGAGCGACACTCACCATCACCTTCATTCTAACCCTTCTTATCATTCCATGTCCTGGGAATCGACGATCCGTTACCTCACGTTTTCCTTTACCTTTTGTTATTACTCAGTTCGGTATCCCTCACCCCGTTCTCGATACCTGGAGGGCGTATGTGACGACAGTGACCTTTTCTTACCTATTTCGTACTCTCATTGTCTTGTGATTTCTTCACCCGTCTTGTACCGCTATCGGATACCTAGTTCGCCGGAGTATAAAAGATATTGTGCTCTGTATTCGATAGGTAGCTTCTTTCAATCTAGGACTTATCCCAGTTCCCTCAGATTGATACTAAGGCTCTCGTGTGACGACGCCGTGATCTCACGCTGTCCTTACACTGTGCTAGACAGATATTTGTTGACCGCCCATCGTAAACTGCCAGGTGTCTCTACTCGTACATGCCAGTGACACATTCTGCTTGTTTGCCAGTACAATAATTCGGCCCTATCACCACCTCGAGACTTTGTAGCTGCCAAAACATCCATACTTCAACGAGTCCTCACTAGTCGTCCCAACCTAACTTGAAATCTACTCCTACGCCATTCTTTCTCGGCCACCTTGTTTTGTAACTGCTGGTGCCATAAGTACCGTTAAGGAACACCATAAAATACTGTCCGAGAGTTCTGCCCCTTGATACGAATTCGGAAGTTCTCACCACTAAGGGTACCAGTCTGCGCAATCACAGTGCAGCAACTGCCATTGCTGCCCAACATGCTTCGAGTAGCTGGAGTCTTATATTACCGGGAGATAACGCACGATCATTTAGAGGCGTACGTTACGCGCTGAGGAAGGGATTGGCACTGAGGAAGGGACTGAAGAGTTGAGGAATACGATAATATCTATGCTTATCCTCATATGCAAGTTACCACGTTTCTCTCACCATTTCTCCAGACTTATGAACGCTCAGAACGACACAATACCCACGATCTCCGCCCTCATAGACGACATCCTTCCTTAACTACCTGCACCACCACAGGCCTCTTATAGTCTTCCCTCACCAATTCTCAACTCCAAGCCCTCCGCTGCTTCTGTTTTTGCCCTCACCAACAGCCGGAAACACCACCCGCTATCTCCTCTTTCGTTGATGCCCTGCGCATAGACGGGCATATACAGTACGCATGTCCAGCCTTGCTCCCCTTCGCGCTAATTTCGAGATGTAAAAAGAACACGCATCGAATCTTGATACCGTATTTCTTTATCCTTATGACCAGGACTAGTACAGCGGGAACAAGTGGCGGGTACTGACATTCGCGGTATGAATGTGGCAAGGATGACGGACTTGTGCAGCAGGATAAGTATTATAAGGGTGAAGTATCTTGCTATGGATCATGGATAATCTCTTGGTAGAAATTCAGGAGTAGACATTGAGACTATGACGATGCCTGTGTTGTGTGTCGACGCAGCAAATTCGCGAGCTGGGCAGGGTAAGTTCAGTAATGCTCAATCATCTATCTATTGATCTACTTCTATAGAGTTATGAACGCTTTTGTGACTCCATGACATACAACATTTTTTTCGTCTGCAGTTCACTATCAAGCGAGTATCAGATCTTTCTGCTTGAAGCTCGCGCCACATCTCGATGGTTGTATGGGTCTATACACGTTTTGTTCGTAACGGGTACTGTCAATGTTCTAAGAAGATAATTCACGGTCTTTTGAATGGAGAGTTCGTCGTTCCATCCATCAACTACGGTCTGTTTGTGTCGGCGTCGCTGATAAAGCTGTCTTCTCCCCATCTTGGATACAGGTTTGGTACTCATTCCTTTTATCTGTTGATAGTGCTGTATTGACGGTTGGTGTCGCTAAAACCAGGCAGTTCCATGATTCCACCTCATGAAGAGCCCGACAATGTCTTCATCAAAAGACTCGAAGAGGCTGGAATCACTAACGAGCTTCTGTTATCCGATCAAGAGTTATCGCGTGGACGAGTCCTTCTTTCGAAAGTGCTACCTGACTCTGAGGCTTGCTGGATCCGAGAGTCCCAATCGACACTCTCCCTGACTGAGTATATTTCGAGGCTCACGGTCGCCGTCGCATCTCATAAGCGCCTTCCCCCAGAGTTTCTAGAACAGATCTTCCTGTCTCTATTTGAGGGCGGGAAGAACGACGAAACCCGAATTCCTCCAGATATACATTTTTCCTATTCTCCATCTGACGGCGGGAGAAGCGAGATATACGAGGTTCCTTGGACGTTGGGTCAAGTATGCAGAATCTGGAGACAACTGTCTCGCTCTATGCCTGAACTCTGGGGAAAGACGAATATTGAACTCGGCCAAGCTGACTATTGGGACCCACAACCGAAGGACATCGACATTCAAATGAAGATAATGACGTGTGCGGAGGAGATCCTACCGGAAGTTAGTCGTATTTGCCTCCAAGTTTCTGTGGGTGAGCGTGATATCATCCCCACAAGAGGTCTGACTCCATACCTTGGCTATCTCAGTGAACTTCACTGGTGGACCAGAGCGAATACAAGGCGAGAGTCAATGGAAATATTTCTACCAGGGTTTCTATCCAAAATCCAATGTTTGGCTGTCTGTCTGGAAGAGCCTACGCCAGATGCCAGTTGTCGCGCACCATCATATGCCGATCTCTTTGATAAATCGAGCTGTCCTTACGGACTTGACTCTTTCTTCTGACACCCCCAACTTCCTTCTCACTGATATTCCATGGTGTCAGATTCGTTCCTTCGGCTTGAGAAACAGGAGTGCTCGTATGGATGACTGCACGGGACCTACTTGGATTCGGCTCCGTGACGTTAATCCTTCCGTTCCATGTTTTCTCTTGAAAATCTGATTCTTGAAATGATGGACGAGCTCCTTGAAATGTTTGAGTTTCCTTGGAATCAACTAAAATCACTGAAAATCTACTACGGTTTGAAAACCTACGATAGTGACCAAGTTCAAGCCGTAATCATGACAAGGCTGAAGGAGTGTGCCTCTCTCATCCACTTCGCATTCGGTCAGACGAACCATCGGACGTATCAGACGTTCTCTGTGGATCACCATCCGTTCATATTCCCCAAACTCAGATCTCTTGACCTTGAAGGTCTGATCCCACCTTCTATGATGTTGTTCCTTTTTTCTGCTGAGAACGCCGCTTTGGGATTCGCTGTCCTTCCCTGACCTTATGGACTCCTTCGCTCACTTCCCTCACCGTCCACACACGGGTTTAAGTCGTTTCATTACAGTATTGTGAATTGGATACCCTAGCATATATAAATAACTGATGTCATGAATATCTCGCGTTCGACACGAGAAAATCTCATGTAGAGAAAAAGGGAGCGATTGGTGGAAGGCGTCATACGATGATCGTCTTCGTTACGAATCCCCTTGCGAAAATCTTTCCAAGTTCCACAGTCACACCACGAATGAGGTCTCGCGCGTTAGGAAATAGCTGCCTTTGTGCTTCTCCCAACCCTCCACCTTCTCAGACTGCTTCCCAACCGCATTGACCCCTCTCCCGAACAGCGAGGCAACAGCAGTACCGATACTGGATCTCCCGACCATGCATTACAAATGATGAGCTCGCACTGGGCTATTGTCAACGCACCCGGCTGGAGAGGCCCCACCCCACTGGTCATTGTCTACAGCGATGGCATTCTTTCCAGGGTGTGGTGTTACAGACGAATGTTATAGGCAAGTCCATGGATGATGGTATCCGCGTCGCGATCGCAAGCATTATTATGGCGTCAATAGGGAGGCACGGGCGAACGCCACTCAAAGGTTTGAAACTCGATATTTTTTTATTGAGAACTTGAATAATTACAAGACAGGCGAAGGACTGAAGGAGGCTTACACCGACGGTGTTCAGACGTCTAACATGAGCATGACCAATGTATGAGCCTGCACGGCATATAATATACCGTTGGAGACAATCCGCACGTGGACGTTCTTGGTAGCGAGACTACAACTTTGAGAAGACAATGACAATTTGCATACGAAGAGAAGAACCGAGGAGCAGGAGTTCAGAGCGGACCTCTGCACTTGGGCCCCGGGCGACGTTTCCAACGCTGTCGCTCGATTTCACCGAGACACGGTCATCCCCATCACCATTCCGAGGGGCGAACTCTGCAAGCTTATGAGCCAAGCCCAACGTGAGCAAAAGAAAGCTTGCCTCTTCTTTCTTTCACGTATTTAACGTACTCGTCGACAATCTATCATATGATACTCCAGATGCCGACGCTCGTCACTCGTGTTACTCCGAACCCGCCCCTCTGCAGGGGGGCGTCCAATCGGGTCGTCTATAGCTCGACCTCATTCCAAAAGCAGTAGACCGGACATCGCACCAATTTTTTACCGGCACCGTTAAACGCCTACCTCGAGGAGTATAAAACCCGCACGATGAGTCGACCAGTCCACTGGCTTCTGAGCCCCGTCAGTCTGAGCCGCTGTGCTCGTCTGCTGCAGCATTTATCCAGCCCATTGGAACGTTAACAGGGGTGAGTAGCCGTCAGTCATATAGACTCAGCTTTGTTTTAGTACTTCACTACATAACATTTCAACTAGAATTGTTGAAGGTCCTCTTGCATGCATCGAACTTCGAATCGAGTCACAACAGCCATGAGCACGTTGCTTGATCCCGACAGGTCCGATGCTCCGTTCTCGGTTCGGACTTGTCGGTCGGCCGAAGTGCCACTAAGTGGCAACGTGCGTATCACACGAATTCTTTCTTTGATGCCCGTAAGGGGGATAGCGACATCAGACGCAAAATGAACAGGGCGGAGCATGGCACCTACCTCACACTTACGATACAACATGATCAAGTCGTAGCGGCCTGGGCCCGCAGGCCAGAGTCCGTATGGATAACAGGAAAGAGGCGGCGGGAGCGGGACTCCTCGGAGACCGGGAACGTCCACCGGGAAAAAAAAAATTAACGGCGGCCAATTGGACCTATAGGTGAATGGCTCCCGTTCCGGCCGGTAACGACCGCATCGGGAGTTTGTTTAGCCTCGATGATCTTCCTTTAATTCGGCGATTAGAATATGATTTGACAAATTGGCTTGTGTCGCCCGTCTCGGCAACATAACAAAACACTTTAATTCACATCGATTGCTTCAGGAATGTTTCTGAGTCGATAGTCAGCAGTGAAGTCAGTCGAGGCACTCAGTCGACAAGGGAGGGCAACGTTACAATGATCGAGGATTATGTGCGAGTGTGGGCGTTATTTATCTGCGTTATCTGCGTTTAGGTTCTCCTGTCGAAGGCACATGGAGACGCGTCAATCGTACGTTCTTTGTTATTGCCCAGACGACGATTTTCAAGACGTCCCTTAAAATCCTGCATTTTCATTTCGAATTCGTTCCTTTTTCGCTGTGAAAGTTTCACCCCTAGATCCGCGACCCTTGATCCGCACCCCGCATTGCCCCAGAATTGCCCCACACATGGGCTTGACGCCTGACGTCCCTGAGGGGATGCTTTTTTTTGCATTTTTTGACTATGGATGCTTGGCCTCTCCTAAATTCTCGGCTCGTATTCTGGACGCTATAAAGGGAAATAAAAGTCTTCGAGACAGCCAGACATGGCCCCATCTCCCAAATCTCTCAAGGTCTTTGCGGAACACGTCGAGGATGTTGAGAAGGACAATGTCCAGGAGTACTCTCCTGAGCTCGAGAAGAGTACACTGTACGTCCTCACTTTCCCTTATGATTTGCGCTACTTACCAATGAGGATACATAGTCGAAAGGTCGACTTCCGCATCCTTCCTCTGCTTGGCTTGATCTATTCTGTCGCTGTGGTCGACAGAGTCAACACCGGCGTGGCCCGCGTGGCCGGCATGGAGAAGGATTTGGTATTATCCGTTTTCACTTCGAGACTCTGTCTTGTATTAACGAACACATAGAGACTCGACATCGGCAACCGTTATAGCGTTGTCGCATGTATCTACTTTATTCCCTATATCCTTCTGTGAGTTATAATACTCTCCTGGCTCGTTTTTTTCTTGGCTGACGACTTCTCGTTCTCAGCCAGCTGCCAAGTAACATTGTTTTGCGGAAGCTGGGTGCTCGCATATGGATCGGCATATGTGTGATTTGCTGGGGCGCAGCTCAACTGGGCATGGGCTTTGTTCCGACGTGGGGCTACCTTACCCTCTGTCGTGCCCTCCTCGGTGTTTTTGAAGTGGGTCTACTCAAATCAACTGGAATCCTGGATACGAGTTGACCATCCGTTTCAGGCCGGTCTCTTACCTGCTCTCGTGTTCGTTATTTCGACGTGGTACGGTTCTTGTTTTCTTCATCTTGTCCAATTGAAACTCACTTAATAGATATAGGTACAAGCGGCATGAAGTGCAAACACGAATGGCAACCTTTTATCTCTGCTCGATCTTCATCGGAGGATTCAGCCCAATTTTCGGTAAGTGAATGATTTCAATTGTGATTGTCAAATCTCAACCCGAATTCAGGGTATGCATTGAACTTGATCGCCCCCCGCGGTGGACTCCACGGTTGGCAATGGATTTTCGTGCGTTTACTCGTTCGATCCCGCTCTTGTGTTGACACTGACACTACTCCGCCAGGTCATCGAAGGCATTATTACGATTGTCATCGGTTTGATCACCTACATCTTCTTTCCGGAGTTCCCAGACAACAACCGCTTCTTGTCTTCAGAACAGACGAAGGTCTGTCTCTATTGTATTTTTT
The DNA here is from genome assembly GCA_018857285.1 of Termitomyces sp. Mi166#008. Classification (NCBI taxonomy): domain Eukaryota; kingdom Fungi; phylum Basidiomycota; class Agaricomycetes; order Agaricales; family Lyophyllaceae; genus Termitomyces; species Termitomyces sp. Mi166#008. The sequence continues at coordinate 4,831 of JABAKA010008205.1, read as the reverse complement.
TTTCTTCTCTGGATTGATTCTGATAATAAATACAGCTCGTGCTTGCTCGCGTTCAGGAAGACAGAGGCGACGCTATACCAGACCAAATGACAGGAGAGAAACTTCTCCGTCACTTGAGCGACTGGACGATATGGGCATATGGTTTGTTTCTTCCTTCCGTCATACTTGTCGAGTTCTAACGTACATTTCTTTAGCGTTCATGTTGTTGTGCGCAACAGTCCCTGCCTACGCCATCGGTAAGTTCGCATCTAGAGTCTTTTCCTTATCGGTACTTAAAGCGTTCCAGGGTTCTTCGTGCCTATCATTCTTTCTTCTATGGGCTATCATCTGCGGGATTCTCTGCTCCTGTCTGCTCCTCCAAGTCTGTTCGCTGTACGTCAAGTTTACGCTTGCTTCCTGTGCGGGGCTAACTTCCAAAATGAACAGGTCATCTTTGCTTTCGGATTTGCATACATTTCTGACCGGACACGGAAACGAGCCCCCATCATCGCATTCCAAACCATCCTCACGATCATTGGGCTCGCCGTCACGGCTTACTCGACGAATAATGGTGCTCGCTACTTTGGTATGTTCTAATTTCTCAGAGTATACTCAACGCGATGTCTGATCCTCCAAATAGGGCTTTGCTTGAGCAACGTTGGAGCTTGCGCCAGTGTACCTGGTGTTCTAGCATACGTAAGCTCGAGCTCTATATTCTGACAACTACTTTCTTACCCTTCGATATAGAGCGCTAACAACGTCGTATCTCACACCAAGGTACATTTCAACTTCTCGATAGTATCTTCATAGCTAACGAATGATGAACAGCGATCCGTTTCAACCGCGGTTATCGTTACATTCGGTGGCGTTGCTGGTGTATTTGCCACGACAGTGTAAGCTTCTACCATTTCATTTCGAGTTTACTTATGAACATTATCTACTTCAGATTCCGCCAGGAGGATTACCCGAGGTAAGTTATTCGGAATAAATTCTTAACAAGCTGCTCAATCATGTTTCCTTGCAGATACCTCAATGGGATGTGGGCTTCACTGGGCTGCCAGTTCCTTCTCCTTGTCTTGCTGGCCATGACGTCATTCACTTTCATCCGAAGGAACAGGCTCGCTCGGGAAGGCAAAATAGGCCCCTTGGAAGGTCAACCAGGATTCTACTACACTATCTAAATCAAGCATGTCAACGACCGTCTTACAATACTTGGACAATGGTTTAGTCAAGGACTCTGTCCCGTGTAGCATTATATTCCTGTATCGCAACATCCCTGCATTTACGAGCATATCACCCATTTACGCACAATTTCCATATTTACGCACAATCATGATCAGAATCATCTTACAAGTACTTCTCCCAGTTACAAGTAGTCTGAAATAGAAGTGCTCCTCGACTTTCGAGGCATTGGTTAGATATTTAGGAGTTCTGAAGCATCTTTTCTATGTGTTCTTTCATCTATCCTTCCGGGGAGTGAAATACCCCACGATGGTACTATATACAGGCTGAGCGCGCTCGTTGCTATCCATGCCACGAAGCTTTTACCACTAGTAGAACCAGTCATGATCAACGCCCTGTGATTGACTCGTCATCATTCCACTTGTCTCTTCCATCTTCAGCACAAGCATCACATATGTCAAGATGATTTCGACATAATTCAGAGGACATATTGATGACAAGAGCGACAAAAGCGGCAGGAGCATAAGGCTCACACTTTCTATATACTACTCCAGCACGTAGTAGCCTTTCACGGCGAAGTCTGGAATGTTTTATTGGATCTTCCAGGTTCGTTGACCTTTGTTATGACTGCGATTTGCCTATTAGGATCCTGACGTTTGCAAGGCTTGATCTTGGTGCCAAGAACCGTATCTCCTACGTACAACGCAGGCTTTGTGGGCATATTTACGCGCATCTATACCCCATATTATCTATCAGTATTCTGACCATCCTCCACCAGGCAATGTCCTACCTATCGTGATCTTGATCACTTCCTATAGAGCTCTTGCTGATATTGGCCAACGGGTTGCCCAGCACCCACGCACAATTGGAAAGTCCATTCACTGCTGATATCAATTCTTCTAGCTAAATCCAAAGATGTCTGCTCATCAATAGCAACAAATGTGTTTCAACTGAAGTCGCGAATACAATTTCGTCCCAATAACATCGAGCGAGCGCATTTTTGAGCAGTATGGTGGAATTCAGAGTAGCCTACGAGATACCTCACTAACATCCGCATGCGACAGTCGCGTTCAAGACGATAGACGAACCATTGGGCCGAAAAAAAAACAGATCGCGCAACGAAACGACATACAGAGCATCAAAAAGCATATATTGGGGATACTACGAGAAAAGAATATCAACAGGAATTCTAAAGAAAAATCAAGTCATCGTGTCTTCAGGCAGGACGAGAGGTTTGTATACTGTTATTGTCCGTTTTCCCTCTCTTCCCAGCCCTGCCGCTCGTTCTGCCTCATCTATCGTATAAGCCGGCTGTTTAAGCTCTTTTAGTCGGTGTTTATTGACCTTGCTGCGCCAATGTGATTGGAGAGAAGCGTCTATCTCATAATATCTATTCAAGGAGCCTTAAGAACCAGATACAACAGCAAGAAGTACTTGACAAATTCGACACAGTAATGCTGAGCCAGACCTGGTTGCCCATAGTCAAGTGCCTAGGATTCTAGTGCTGCTCTGTTCTATCAACGAATAAGAGAATTTGAAAGCAGAGTTGACAAGGTCGGTCGACTTTTGGATCTAGGCCAATCAGCTGGATCAAATCCAAATCCCGACGTGAGATGAGGACCAGTGTCCGACGGAAAAACTCGTTCATATGGTGCTTAGCTGTGTACAAAATGGCCTATGTACATCCCTTTGAGCATGATGGACCCTTGAACGACGCAAGCGACCCATGGCCAACCCATGGCAAGAAAATCGTGAACTTGGTCGCAGCCTAAAACTCACAAACAGGATTTGGGATGTCCTTCTATCACTGACAATGCTTTCCAAATACTTGACACCGAGGCCAAGCTCCGAAAAAGAGACAGGGCACAATCGTGGTTACGAGATCTTCAAGGACTCGAGTGGGGACCTCGAGGACGCGACTGTAGTTGTCAGCGACAAATTGAAAACGTGACCTAGAGTCACGTGCCTGATTCGGTTTTTCTCCGCGCTGGGCGCAGTGCGTATACCATTACTATATATGTCCGAGTCAACTTGTCCGTGAGCTAGTCAAAATTAGGCTTACTAACGTCCTCCTGTAACCTTTGTTTCATCTTTTCTTGTGGTATAATGCGCTGATATCGAAATCTTGACTTCCTGAAACGCTTAGCTATGTCTGCTTTCCTTCATGAAAGCAATTGATATTTTCGCGCGCGCATCATTCAGTGTCAATTCGCGATTGTATATCCATTGGCCATCAGCGGCAGCTTATATTTGGGTTTTCTGCAACAAGGTAAAGCGTTCTTACCAACGGAAATGGAGAATGACCTACATTTCTAGTTTACTTTTATTCCTCAACCATCATGAAAATTGGATTTGTCTCTGCTTTGTGAGCCGCGTAGACATCGTTGAGGTCGTTTCATTGGATAAACAAGTGCTTGTGACGATAAATCGAAGTATCTATGTCCATTCTGGTTTACATCCGATCCGTCTCATCAATGTCGGATTCATGCAGCAATTCCTGTGGATTTTATGCATTAATGGGACAACCACATTTTCTCTGGGTTTTGAAAAACATCCGAGGACATCTGTACTTCTGTTGCCAGGCGCTGATTGTGCGAACAGCCCGTATTCACCCCAGACAGCTATATTATTAGGCTGACTAGAAGCCGCAGGCTTGCCACCCCACTTTCATGATGTTCGTCTCTTCTCCTTTATCTCTGAATATCATCATACAATCAGCAAGTGTCCACTTTCTCGTGCTCTGGAGATTTTTGATCATAGCTTTATGCTGCAAAGAGAGGATCAGACAATCAGAACATGCTGTGTTTCGAACAGAAAGCTCGAACTATGCCTAGATCAGCGCTCCACTGATGCTAAGATCTCGCATCGCGCGTTAGATTGTTTATTTTAGTGTGGCATATATCGGTCTTGTACTCGGCAACCAAATCCATCAACTCCACGGCCAAGTATTTTCAGATCCAATAAACAATACTTGTGTTCCTCTTTCCCACGAACTTGAACTCCGTGGCCAGTTTCTTCCATTTGCGTTCGATTCCTCAGGTTGAACAGATTTCAATGATTCAGTGCCAACCAGGCCCCTTCCCACGATAGTCATTGTGGTGAATACTTATACGAACCGACGTCAACTACGCAGTCGTGTAGTGCGCTTCTGTCCCCAGAACCCATGACTCCAGAGGAACGCTCTATCCTTCAATCAATTGGGAATAACTTTGTCTATAACACCTGGCACACGGCTGTTACCACGCTGTTCTATGGTGAGTACTTTCTTCTCTTGATTGAAAAGAAACACTGCGGCCAACCATCTCATCATACAGGTCTCTATCTCGTAATTTTTGTTATCTCGACAACGAGTTTCTTGTGTGTTGATTTCTCCTCCATTGGGCTGCCGAAACTTTCTTTTCACATTTCTACGATGATTTACAGGTCGCGCGGAATAAAATTTCATTCAAGTCGGATACTATTTTTCTCCAACGTCGTGTCTTTCCTTGTAGCGACCGTGCAATGGGGCGATTTCTTCGGAGACTATATATCCCAGATCCGCTCGTCCTTCTTGGATGGCGTCGACCGGCCTTTCGACGCGGCAAGACTCAAACTTATCGAATTACAAATGTTTCCAGCAGTTATAGTCAGCAATTGGTCATCACATCTTCTAGTATGTATAAGACTGTCA
>JABAKA010008204.1:0-14851 GCA_018857285.1 Termitomyces sp. Mi166#008 | reverse complement strand
ACTTAGGTATGCAAATACAGTCGATTATACGGAGACTGAGGATTGATTTCTGTCTACTTAGGATTCACCTTCTAACACATGGGGATTTGTTCGAAAGCAAACGACAATACTAGCTCTCGATACACTGCTGTTACCGAACCAGGAAATCGACACTCTTGTGATAGCCTGAGCTAAGACTACAATTTGTGTGTGCATGTGCTGCTCCGGATACGCAGGCTGCTTGGGGTTATAGAACGCTACTACGAATGATTCAAGATAAGAATGAATTCTTCATTTCTTACCTGATACACAGCCAGCTAGCTCATTATTGCCGTTATAGATTATCGTAGACAACAACCTAGCAATGCCTATCTTTTAATAATCATCAATGTTGTCACTGAAATTAAAGCGCGGTCATACCATACACAACGGATGGAAGTGGGCAAGTCCTCAAACCACAAAAGAGCTCCTTGTAGGAAGTACATTGGCATGTGATCGTCTACGGCAAAACGCTCAGTCTACTGCCACTTCTACTACAAAACCCACTCCAGAGTAGCGGGAATACAGATGACTGTGATTTCTTGGACTCTTCTAATTGCAACTCGGCATGCTATCAATCACTCAACTGTTGGAACACAATAGTTCACTTACTGGCAGTTAGAGTCGCTGGTGAAACAATCTTCCATGCAATCATGATTACTCTTCTATGCTATGCTAAGCGGCTTCGAAAATTGACGACATCTGCTCTCATGAGTCTTATAGTGGACAGCCAAGCTCTATGTAGACCGAGATCACAGCTTTTGTTTGAGAGGATGGTGGATGAATAAATTTTTTGTCAAGTACACTAACGTCTATCTTCCGTGGCTCTCAACGGCTTCCGCTGCCACGTTCCATAGCCACTCACATTTCACTGCTTAACGTCCACAAATTAGGAACTTTCCTCCCATGTCTAATGATAGAAGTTGGTATATTACCCGGGAAATGAGTCAGGTGAGCTGCAGACATCGCCACCTGTTCACCGTCGCCCATGCTTCCCTGTCTGAGTCTGGTTTACGGCATATGGACTCTTTTTCTTGTCCTTACGGCTCTGCTACTCACGGCTCTCAGGCTATGACTTACGAGGTCTTAAGGGGTTTGTCAAGTACGAAAAACCGGTGCGCTTGAATAAGTTGAATTGAAGGTATCGGCTTTCGGAATTGTACTCTCATGTCCCATTTGAGTCCGTTCCTGGGACAAAAATATTGCAAGGTGCGAAACCTTCAAAGTATATCCTGGTTGACAGGCCAAATCAGGTCGTGTCTTTTCCAAGCAAATGTCAAAAGATGACTTCACTGACAACAGCCAAAATAAACTACAAAAGCCGTAACCACTTCAGCTTCTTCTACTGCACAATCACCCCCAGCTCCTCAACCGACTGCTGTCTCTACTATCCCCGTCATCTCCACCATTACCCGTTACGAGACCGAAGAAATAACAATGATCCCAAATGTCGCCATCGTTATCGACTTCCCCGGAAGTCAGATCAGCGAAGGTAAGTATCGTTTCATCTACCTATCATGTTAACCTACCATGGTTATACAGTCGCCAGGTATATCGAGAAAGGTATCGAAGAGGCCGGTGGATCTGCGGAGATCTTCCAGTAAGTCCATTGATTGTTGTCATCATTGCCGCTCATCGATGGTACAGCCTTCCCAAACTTGGCCACAAACCCCCTGGGGAGGATTGGCGCACCATAACCGGCACTTCTTTCATGGAGCAAGATGCCTTCCTCTTGGGTACGTCTACCCGTTGTGGCACAATGTCTGCTGAATGGAAGGTACATTTATCGTCCTGTTCGCGAACTTTAACTTTCCAATCACTGATCTAGTCCTTCTGGGATAACAATGATGATGTTTGGAAAAATGGTGGCCTCTCTGGCAAGCTTGCCTCCATTTTCACCTCTACTACCGACCCTGGTGAAGGACGGGAGACTACCCTCAACATGATGTCGACCCTCACTCATTATGGCATCATCCACGTTCCTCTCGGCTACGATCGTTACAGTGAGGTCAGCAACTCCGATGAGATAAATGGTGGTATGTTTAGCTGATCATGGATACTGCCTGAGACATTGATGCTTACCATCAACTTTTGTTCACTACAGGGTCCCCATGGGGTGCCGGAACGTTCAGCAAGAGCGATGGCTCTTGCATGCCCACGGAGCTCGAGCAGATGATTGCTAAGACTCATGGCAAGGTCTTCTGGGAGACCGTCTCAAAAGTCAACTTCTGAGGGTGTGCTACATATGAACTGAGGCTATGAGCGGAATGGAAAATCATGTCATTTGTACGTACAGAACTTTCGGACATTCACGTCTCGCGTGTATGTGGAATTTTGAGAAATTTGAAATTTGAGAAAAATGGAAAAAAAAGAAACTACCAGAAGCTCGTCCATCTCCTCTTCTGAGTCGTTTACATATTTTTTCCGCCTTGAAATTGAGAGTTTTGACGTGGGAAGGATTTCTTGGTTCAGTGGCGTGAACCAACGTGGCCACTCCAAAACTATGGAGGAAGCGAAGGAAAGCTTTCATCTGACAAGTTGTTGATGGGATGTGGGGGTAAGAGCGGCCTTTCGAGGTCAGTCGAATTTATCAGTGCCTAAGTCAGTACCGAATCAACACTAGCAATACTTTCTTGTGTCGACGACACAGAGGACGTATAGGCCGAAGTATAATTCCATCTGTCTGATACTCTCTTGGTCATGGAGAACAGTACCATGTGTTATTCAGGGAATCTACCAATATTGCAATTTGGACTCTTGCAAGACTGTGTTATCTATCTTGATCTCCCTCACCATACCTCTTTCAAGCCTCATGCAATGCATGGCGGCACTGATCGATGTCATGTATGATATACAGAAGAAGTATGGGTGATAAGGAGTTGTTGCGGGAACATGCAAGGAACATGGCTGAGATGTTGACTGAGGGACCCACTGTCCCTAGGGCAGAATTTCGAGGTCTCTGCCGCATATTTTTGGAACTAGGCATGTGTCCTGTAGAGGGTAGGTGAATATTTTCCTAGCCTTTTTGTGGCCAGACCAGTCGCGTGACACCGAACAATTGTTGAACATCTTCTGACTTCCCAGCTGTTTCCCACCTTGAAGTCTTTCAAATGACATTGCTGTTGCTCTGCATTGTTGCTACTTCTAATATTACATCTGTGCAGTCCAGAGTTATAGACACAAAACGAGAGACTCAATGATTTTTTTTTTCGAATTTTCTGGGTCTTTTTTTTTTCCGATTTTCAATTTTTCTCAAAATTGTGCAAAGACGTGAGGTATGAGTTTCCAAAAACTCTGAGCAATAAAAACATCTGATAGAGTTGGAGAAATTTTTTCATATGGATGGAAGTGACATCTATTCAAGCATTTGTAGAAGATAGTCGGAAGGAGTTTACAGTCTTGTGTACACCCGCAATCGAAAATGGTCCTCGGATGAGGGAAATCGTCAGTGCAGGATATACAGCCTGCAGACATTGAACATGTGAAGAATAATGGGAAAGAAGGATACATACTGAGATTGAAAAGTATATTCTTGAAATAACCTGAGCAGCAATGGATGCAGCCAATTCATCGGGATCAGCAACAATGCCTATCACAATTAGAAGTAGCTGCAGGCTTATGCATTATTCCTTGCATAGACACAAAAGTATTCAAATCGCACCTGGAGAACAGCATAGGCAGCACCAGCTTCTGCCAAGAGATATAGGATATACCATGATCTGAACAGTTGACGCTCGTGGGGGTCTATGTGTGCTTGTAAGAATTTTATATGTGCCCTAGAGGTGCAGAAAGTGTTGGTACTACTTCATAAATCCATGTTCAACTGATGGGTAAGACATACCATAGCGTCCAGCCAATGAAGGATGTTGCAACGAAGTTGGTGAAGAATGACAAAATTGTAGTGGCCATAGATAGAGAAGCATAGGCTTTAGCAAATGCTGAGGTTGCATCAGGGTTGGTGTAAATTGACAGAAAGACAAGTGTTATGCCTGATTGGTACGTAAGCTTGCAAGAATGTTGGTCAAGGTGGCTACACACCAATAGTAGATAGGCAGAGTAGTATTGAAGTATACAGTGCCCAGCGCCGTTTTTCAAAGACAATCCATGCACGTAAAATGATGAAAGCATCATTGATGACTCCCTGAGCCATTCGTCAACGCTAGCTGGTACAAATTGTTAACTTCAAAAATAGAAACTCACAGGCATGAATTCGAGCCACCTCTGGGCTATATTCCATTTCAAATTCCTAGCATTGATGTTATCCAAGCGTTCTAAGAGAGGCACAATGCTGGGTTGGAAGAATTGATATCCCAAAAGCGATCCACCAATTTGTACTACCCAATATCCAGTAAGAAGTATAACACCAAGGCAAGTTGCAGCTAATTCAAATCTGGAAAACCAAGTTCGACCATTGTGCCTAAAAGGTATCATAAATAAGAACTTGAACAAGTGTCTGGCCTATTTAGAAGCCTGTCTCACTGAGCAGAGGAGTAAACTACGGTGACTGTAATTGGCATCAGTATACCTACGGGTGTTTCAGTAAATAGCATCAATGAATAAGAGTTCGCATACCGAGAGAGAAAGTAACAGTAGCCGGCTCTATGATCCAGTAAGAGATCAAGTCTTGTCCTATTCTTTGGATAATCTGCCGTTCTTCAGGGGTCATGGGTCAGATGCTGGACAGCAACAGATAAGTATCAGAAGATATTCAAGTGATCCATGGAAAGCTTGCCTTCGGTGACTCGCTCTTGGAAGGAGGTTTAGCTCGGATGGGAATGAATGGTCTGTGCCACTACCCCCGCACGATATTATATGTACCATCCTCGCGAATCAGTGAGAGTGGCCCAGTGAGAGTGCTGTCAGTGCATCGAAAGAAGCCAAAAAAAATCAAACATTGGTAAAACAGGGCATCTGTCAGGTAAAATGAAATAAGAAACACCGTGTGAGCAGCGAAGACCAGGAGTCTCTATGAGTCATACGCCAGGACTAGGTGCCTGACACAAATTCATGTAACAGGCACCAATAAATGGGCACCGCCACAAGGGCATCCAGCTGAAAAGACGAACAAGTCCCTTGTACGTTTATGGAAGCCGAAAACCATGAATCTGTCGGCACTGCTTAGAGCCTGAAAATGCCCAAGAGTTGGTATCTAACAAATAAACCTAGTCAACTCCTTGAAAGTGAATAATAACATCAAGAACCACCCGCCGTCTGCGAAGTTTTGCGCGGGCTGTGCCCTCAACCTAAGTCTTGAGTCACGATCATCATACTCCAAATGATCGACTTCCCCAATTGCCTTGAAGATGGCTTATCCGGGACGACACAATTGTGACCAGTGACTTCACAATGATGACAAAACGCATCAAATTGGGAAAGAAGGCCGGCGGTCCGTGGGCAGTCACACAATCCTAATCCAAACTCAATCCCGGCATTAGATCTATATCTGAGGACCAACAGATTTATATAAACCAAAAGGCGTCTAGAAGAACAGTTTAGAGGAGCAAATCTACAATCGAGGCGGAGGGACGTTTGTACCTGTGACAAATATGATGGAACTCACCCCCGAACAAAATTGACTGTTTCAAATATCTTACAAGATGTCGGCGGACTTCATGTCAAACTACACAAACTTGCTAGTAGGGCTGCAATCAGTCCCGAGGTGGCAGTGAAAAGATGTAGGTATCAGGCCCGAAGTCCGAGCCACATGTCGTGCCTATCGTCGGAGTCCCCAATATGAATTGAATCAGATCAAGCTCTCGCGGGCGACACACGCTTAGATACTCAGTAGCGCAAGGAACGGGCACTGAGTGTTTCGTGCTTGAGCTGTATGTAGTCCGGGTTACACGTTTGCTGCATTTTGAGGCGGAAACGATAGCTCACTGATATATGTTACATTTTGAGGAAGCAAGATACTGAGAAATATCTCTGACGCTCTGTGGGAACGAATCAAGAAGCCAATGCTATGAAGACAAATAGCTTCCGGATGGAATTACTGGCACCGAATGTTCTGATGAAGGATTGGCGGTGCCTGTAATCAGACATGACAGAAAAATTTTTATATCAAAGGTCGCCATAAGATCTCGGCATAATAGAGGAGGACCGACACATCTGTAATAAGGCAGATCATCAATACACAAGCGATAATGTATATGAGGTCATGCATATTATTACGCGCTGAAAGCGAAGAATGTTACAAAACTTTCAAGACCATCAACGACCTCCAAGAGGGTAGAAGTTCGCATCTGATAGATACGCCGACAGTATGTTGTTGTTTCAAATACCATATCGAGCACACCTCGTGGTTTGGAGGGAAATGCGCCGCTTGAGAACTGATTGCTGTTTTCATGTCGTGTATCTAGGAAGCAATGAGGACGTGGATCGTAATGGATGTGGTGAGATAAGGCTTTATCGACTCAGAACACATGAGCGGAAATGAGAACTTGAAGCTTCGAGCTCGAGTTAGCGGTGAGGAGAACAGGTAATACGCGAAGCGTAGTAGCAGCACTGTTATTGGTTTTTCGAGGCTCCAAAGCTTCACCACAGAAGGAGTTGCGTCGGATACTATCCAAGCGCACTCTCAAAATAGGTAGTGACGACTCGCCGGACAAGGTGGCTGTGTTGTGCTGTATTCCCGCGTTCCCTTCTACTTGAGGCTATTCGATGTCTTGGCAAACTCATAATGCCCTCCAAGATGCCTCAGTACAATTTCACAATTCACCCGGCCTTTCCCAATTCTGATCACCTCCACCAGCTGGTTCTAGGATTTGTTGAGAACATTGTATCGTGAAATATCGTACCACCTGCCCGGTTCTCTTTGGTAGGATTATGTAATTCCCAGATATGTGTGCAGCGGTAGGTGTCATAGGGGCAAAGTATCTTGCTGCAATATCGTCAATGAGGATGGAGATTTTAACGATGTATGTGTGAGTAAGGTGAATGGGCAGGGTAGCCTCCGCGCCTATATTGTCATTCGCGGATAGTCTACAGCACTTCGTATCCATTTTCTCTCGAGCTTCGACACCTCGCACTAACTCGATTTCGACATCTTTTTCTCGTACTACTTGGTGAGACTCGGAAGCTCGAATGAGCCTTCACGCTGTGTGTTTTCCCGGACATTCCGAGCGCACATCTCAGTTCTTTGCTTAGCCTCTTGCTTTCCTGACACCCTTATCGTCTTATTCATCATTCCTACGGGCCTTGCATTCCATGTCTACTGTTTCTTTGAAGCGGAGAGGCGTCAGAATGCATCTACGGCCTAGGCGAGAAAACGACAACGCTGCCACAGGCGCTGGTCTTGTTGGCGCATCAAAGCACGAGGATCTGAATATTAGCCTTCTAGGACACTGAATTATATCGATCTAATATCTCACTGGGCCGTGACATGGCTCGACTTTTGTTTGCACGGCTCAATGCGCCGTCCTGGGGGGAAATTTTCAGGAGTTTACTATTCACTTCCGGTATGGAGAACCGCGCAGTTTTGTTCCCCGGGAAATACTGACATGACAATAACCGATTTACGAAGATATAGTAATGAGACCTTCTATATCTACAAGCTAGCTCATTATTACCGCTGTAGAGTAAGTTTGATCGGGAATGCTCGGTCACTACCCACTAAATCCCTTTCAAAGAGTGCTATTTAGAACTTTAAGGTCATCTGTGCCACCTGGCCTTGGTGGGTGCTTGCTTACTATGACTAGTCACTATGCCGGTTCCATGGTTGAGTTTCATCTTCTTTCCATCAGCTCAAATCATTATATCGTTCTTTCCTAGTGCTGTACTAGCCCCAGCTGCTGAATGGTGTGCAGCATCGCAGATCCCAAATTTGTCATAGCTTGCACTTAACATGCGGATTTCGGTATAGCGGCCTAGTAGTTTGGACTTCCAACAGAGTGTACCATTAAAGTATTAAGAGTGTTTACAGTGCCACGATCATCGATGGTACCGTCTTGTTCGAGGTACTTGTGGCAGGCTTGAGTGCATACATGTTACATGTTTACTGTTCTGTCGTGTCTGTCTACAAGATTGTACTTTGCAAGAATTTGACTAGAAAGGGTTATATTTCAACTCGCTTTAACAGATTAATCCACTAAAAGCCAGGTAGTATTAAGTTGATGTACATGAGAACAGGAAATGGCACTGGATAAGTGAACAAGAGAAGTCGTCACCGCCTCCCGATTACAAAAGAAGTGTATATACAACGAATGCTGCCTTTTGCTAAAAGCCCCAGGTTCCTAATATCAATGTAGCCTATATACAGCCTATCGTCCGAAGACCCCGGGTAAGGACCATCCCGCTGTCGACACAAGTCTTGTTAATATTCTTATCTTGCCAAAACATCGATATGAACGTTGACTTTGCTTTGCCGGGGGGATGAGCAGCGAGGTTTTGTTTGAACATCCGGTTAGTACGTTTGCCCGGGCTCAGGTGAGACGATAATAGTTTGTGTACGCCCATCTTGGGTAAGCCTCCGTCTCACATATAAACAGAAACACTAATAGCGTCGCCCCGTACGACCCCCTCCAGGGCCCTGGTAAGGTCCGTAATCCGGAGGAGGGCGACCACCTGTCACGAAGAGCCGTTAGAAGGCGGAGGATGATGAAAAGGTAGAAGGAGCATACCACTTCGAGGCGGAGTAGGTGGCGGCGGGGACTTCGATCTACCACTACTAGGAATTACAGCGTTTCTAAATAGATTCATTAAATCGTCCGTCCTAAAGACCGGGCCTACATCATACCACATCAGCACTACCCTCAACACACTGGACAATGGGCAGACTTACCATCAAACGATGTTGGAGTTGGCAATTCCCCGATGAACCACGAAATCACGTTCGGCAAGCTAGGTACCTTCGGCTTCTCTTCTTCACGCGGCGGCGGCAAGGGTGCCCTTTCCCTCCCGTCCCTGTCCCAATTAGGCGGAGGCGGACTGTGTCTCCGCCGTGACGACGGAGGCGCGTCCCATCTGTCTCTATCCCTCTCGTTCCTTGGGGGCGGCGGCGACATTCCCCTAGCACGCTTGTGAGATTGAGAATAATCCCCACCTCCGCCACCACCCCGCTCCTCGCGCTTGCGGTAGTCAGGCGACGCAGGACGCTTGTGGGAAGCAGCGTTGATATTAGTCCCACTACCACCGCTACCACCAATACTGCCAACACTGCCGGGATTGGAGGTAGTAACGGATGTAGTCGTTTCAGTTCGTCCAAGGGCCTGTGGAGCTTTACGTGCGAGAGCAAAGCCTAGGTCTTGTGCGGCGATGGCATCTGTACCAAGGTATGTGTGGCGCTGAGCGAATCGTTTGATCGGGGGGTCTACGAGAAGCGGTTAGAATGGCATTAGGAGAGATGAGACTGCATTGCGTACCGGCGGGATATACATCAGCGATTCGCTTCTCGAGCTTCAGAGCAGCATCTAGGTCTCCATACTGGTATTCATATCTTGCCCAGCGTTCCCAGAGCGGTCGAGCACGATCGGGAGGGAAGGTACCGATGACACGTTCGAAGAGGGCTCGGGCATCTGTGGGGTCAGTAAGTTAGAAAGAAGCAAGAAGGCTAGTCAAATTCACAACTCACTAGTTTTGTCGTTGATCGAGATGAGGAAGCCAAGGTAACGCAACACGTATTCAATTTCATCCGCAAAGAGCTCCAACCCCTTCTCGAAAATTCGACTCCCAACTCCCATGCCATCTTCGGAGCAATGATATTCCATCAACGCTGGCAATAAACTGTCAAAACAATCGTCGGTCACTGAAACAATATGCAGTCACCTGCAGACTCGTACACCGTCCACGGCGTCCACCTGTCTCTCCTTGCCCTTCCAAATATTGCTCGCGACGATTTAATTCCCTCTGCCCGCCTCCCAAACCGCATGTACATATTATACGCGAGCCCATACTCACTTTGCCGTTCAGCGAGCTCCGACGGCTTGAGTGGCTTCTCGTCCGACTGTTGACTGTTGAACAAGCAACTCTGGGACGGCGAGTTGGGGTCGCCTGCATTAGCGGGAGGATTGTTGTCGTTTTGAGACTCTTCGTTCTTAATACGAACCTCAAGTTCTTCAAGCTTCGCGCGGAGGACACCGAGGAGCCTGTCGAATTGGGAGTGGACTTCGGCGAAGGCTTGTTTCACTTCGAGGGCTTCGGCATACGTGAAGGTTAGGAGGTAGCTTTTCAAATCGCTTGAATGATCAGTAAGGAGCAAACAATGATCTACATACCTCAGGGGGTTGGCTTCTATGCCCGCCTTCAGAATCGTTAGAGCTTCTTCATGTTTGCCTACGCTATTCAACCACGTGTAGGCCATGAACCAAATCTCGGGATAATAACGCATGCGGATCAACGCCTTACGATATACACTCTGGATGCGCGACACGAGTATGGACTTGTCTTTTTCTTCTAGCTCTAGGGGATTATTTTCTTCCCACTTGAGGTAAGCTTTCCACTTGCCCACAAGCGTACGTTCAGACGCGTTGAATGTCGGGAGGGCGGGGAGAACGAGCTCAGGTCGAGTTTGGGGCACAGACGCAGACGCAGGGAATAACGCGCCCGCATGATTTATGAGCTGACGATAGGTTGTGCGGGCCTGCATGTGGGCCGGCGAGAGGTCGGTCATAAACTTCTTGGCCGTGATCCTATTCAGATTGTTCTCAAACGACTCAAGCTCTTGCCACAATGTTTCGACGCCTTCGAGGGGAATCTGAACCGCGCGATGGTAAACTTTTCTCAGCGCGTCCATCTTCTGTTGCTCTTCCCATGTTGTTGTCGTCTCGCCAGAACGTAAAAAATGAATATAATCTCTCCAGATATCGCCACTGTCCTTGTCTTGCCCGATATGGTTGACTGCAAACTCGTACGACTTACGAACCGCGTCGCGTGTTGATGGAGTGGTATTGACACGCCTATGGCACGTTCAGTACACGAAAAGAAAAGAAAAACTATATAAATGGAAACAAGAAACATACCTGACATATGTCAGATAGAATTTCCAGAGATCTACTTCTGGTGATTTAATGAGGAACTTTTTAAATAAATCCTCTGCTTCTCCAAACATTAACGGATCCTGTAGAAAGTGACCAATGTAGCGTATCTGCGCGGATGACTACGAACAAAATGCATCAGACGTGAGAAAAAGATAACCTTGTAGTCACACACAGTATTGGGATATTGTTGCAACAGCGCATCGAACGACACGCGCACTTTGTCCATATCTCCTGATTCTTCAGCAAGATTGATGAGTCTTTTCCAGCCATTTGGATCATGTGGTATTTGCTTTAATTGAGCTGAAAGCGCTTCGTATTCCGTTGGAGGTGGGGGCATATCAATATCTTGCTGGGGTTCATTTTTGATAGCATTGAGGGTGTTAACAACTTGTTCTGTTGATTGAGTGTTGTCGCCTGAAGTATCGGCCAATTCTGCCATGAATTAAGCCAATTGAACAGATGAAAAAAAGTTATAGGTTGGTGGAGAAGAACAAGGACAGACTATGTAGTAGACAAACACAAATGAACGGGCTTCCCACGGCTGTGGCTGAGCAGAATTCTAGCGACAAGTCTTTCGAGAGAAATTCTACGAGACTCTACGATGATATTGAAACTGGTTCGCATAGGGGTTCTAGTAGAACTGCGTGGCTTATAAGGACTGATCCATGCTTATCCCTTTTTCGTCTTCGATCAGCCTTCCCATTTTGCCGGCATTTCTGACTCGACTCTCTCACACAACCATAGTACTACTCCCACCCACGTCGAGTCATAAATATGACCTGCCAAATGGGGAGCCACCAAAAGTATTCAGAGGATCATATAACATTCCAATCGAGCAGTAATATATCAGAAGTATACATCAGTCGAATAAGTAAACCAAACAGACATACAATAGATAGATACATAAATAACGATAGCGCCTCGCATAATCAACCCCACAAACAAACTCAAGCATCTCGGTTCAGCTTAAACCCGTTCCCCTCCTTCGGCGGAACAGGCGGCGCATTCCCTGGAGGACTGAAAAACCCCTCAGCAGTAATCCCAATAGCCTCCACACCCGCCCCACTCGACTTCCTCATCGTCCCCCGGCCCAATGTTATTGATCCCCTCCTCCCACCAACAGTTCCAGACCCATTCTCGATATTCATCATCGACTTGGACCTGCTCGCGGTCGAGAACACATTATTGTTCTCCCCGCCACCAATGAACGAACTGCTGCTCCTACCCTCCCCATGCGCAGACCGCGCAGACCCGCCGGAGAGATTACTCCTGTGTTGCGGCTTGTAACCCTCGTTCCCGTTCCCGCTTGCCGTTGCCCAGGCACTCGGTGGACCTGCCCGGCTTCCGCTGGGCCCTATAGGCATAACGAGCATTGCATCGTCGATACTCTCGTCATCGTGCGCGGGTGCGGGGCTCGCAGATGCCTCGCTGCGATCCGAGTCTTGGAACGAGCGTGGGGGGGGGACAGCCTCGCTGCGGTCTAAGACCTCATCGAAAACCTCGTAGTATCGCTCGATGCAAATCCTGATCACGATACCAAGTGTAGCAGAGGGTGAGAAGGAAGGGTCAGGTGAAGAGGTGGCAGAGGTGGAGGCGACGCTGGCCACGGAACACATTGTCACGTCGCGCATGGGGTTGGACCCCTTCACGAGGTTGGGGCAGAGGACAATGGCGAGGTTGTGTGCATCCATCCTGTTGGATGCAGCACGTAGAGACACCTCGTGCATCAAATCTCAATAAGATGGAAAAAGTCAGCATGAAAATAGCTGTGAGGTGACCGAAACATACAGAGAATCTGGCCCAAGAGTATGTACGCGCAAGGGGGGATGACAGGCAGAATAGTTTCCCGAATGTACGCGACACACGTCACGTCAGAAGGGTCGTTAGTCGGTAGCGGACACCGCCGGATGAGTGGATACAGTGCTTCGGGAAAGATAGGTTCTGGAAGATCGCGGAGGTACTTCTTCAGAAGCACCGCGGCAAGGTGGGGATCACCAAAAGTTTTCAATGACACAACATTCCCTGAATGATATGGGAATGAGAAGAAACACAGAGAAGGAATGGAGAATAAGGCAGAATCCTTACCCCGATCGTATGCATCTTGAGCAGCCCTGAGCATGGCAGAGGACGGTGACCTCCTAAAAAGACCCTCTTCCAACAAGCCTAAGACAAAAGTTAGGATGAGAAAAATAGCATGTTGAAAAACGTACCAGTTTCGCTCAGATACTGAATCGAATCTTTCACGACCCTCGGGAGTCCTCCCTTCTCACCATCATAGCCCATAAGCTCCTCTAGTGGTACACCAAAGATATTGGATCGCATGGGTGTCGGCATCGAGATTGAGCGTTCAAACTTCAAATTCTCCCTTTACATAACGCGATCAGCAAAAGGAGGAACAAAGATACAGCAACCTGTACTCACTGGTATACAGCTGGAGGGATGTCAATCTGTGTTATCGGGACCATTGTGGCCAGCGCAGAAAGGGTGTCGATGTAAACCAGTTTGCGAAAGAATTTAGGACTGATGACGAAATCAGGGTAGAGTCCGAGTCTAGGTCCTGACAGATAAGAACTCGAACCTTATGATGGCACCCGCCAGGGAAAACAGCACTGAAGTTCAATTAGTCGTTCAAGGTGCGGCTCTGATTTCGTGG
Source organism: Termitomyces sp. Mi166#008 (assembly GCA_018857285.1). Lineage (NCBI taxonomy): Eukaryota > Fungi > Basidiomycota > Agaricomycetes > Agaricales > Lyophyllaceae > Termitomyces > Termitomyces sp. Mi166#008. The sequence goes on along the minus strand of JABAKA010008204.1, from coordinate 1,207 downwards.
AAACAACACGACTCACTCTTGGAAAAGAAGGAAGAGTGTACGATATACTGAGATAAAAGTTAACAACAAGAAGCCAGAAACTGGCGAAATGGAATACCAGCTGCTTGAGATTCTTGCGGTATTTACGGCTCAAATTCCGGTACGCCTTCCATACCCAGTTCCACCCTGGCGCATGCCGCCCGCCGGCTGCAAAGAACACCACCGTATAATCGGACTCGACTGCGAGTACGTTCATAAGGAAATGTACTGTCAATACGACTGATTCGTACCGTAGAGGTCAAAGTACGCGAGTATCCGACTGGTATAATGTTCAGATGAGCGTTTCGAGCAAGAAAGTGATATACAGGATTCGACTCACGATAAGAGTAAATCATACGAGACCTCGCGTGGATCTGGGAGTGCAGATGCGTTCACTACCACCCTTTCTTGCCAGTAAATATATCAGTTCCGCCGATCCAAAGCACAAGTATCGACATACATTGGTTTCGTCCTAGTATATCATGCACCCACTGATGAGTCGAGAACACGTCGGATAAACATAAGACCAACTCACTCAAAGTCAACCCCCGCCTGAAAGATCATCCTCGCCATCGCCTCCTGTACCGCACTTGATTCCCCCAGCGTCGGTGTGCTCTCCTGCTGCGGTCGTTTGGTCCATGGTGGAGTGAATGCTTGAGTCTTTTTCTTCAGCGCTACCAACGGTGATCGCGACTCCTGGCCATTTGGAGGAGAGGAGGGAGATATAGAGAGCGCAGCTAGCCGCTGCTTGAGGTTCAGCGGGGGCATTCGTGAAACAACTTGTAAACAACTTCCAAGAAATTGAGTGTTCTGACACTCGCGGGCTTGGCACAGGTCATTCGTCGCGGTTATTACTTAGAGGTCACGAGCTGCGATCCCGTGCCTTCGGCACGGATCTGCAGCTCGTTGGGGGCTTTGCCCCCAAACCCCCCGCCAACACAATGTTTCATCCGGCCCCAACCTCACTTCGTTCGGTTGGGGCTTCAGATATATAATGACAATGTTTAATCTGGCCACAATCTCACTGCGTTCGATTGTGGCCTTGTATTTATGATGACAATGCTTAATCCGGCCCCAACCTCACTTTGTTCGGTTGAGGCCTCAAATATATGATGACAATGCTTAAATCCAGCCACAATCTCACTGTGTTCGATTGTGGCCTTGTATTCATGATGATAATGCTTAAATC
>JABAKA010008203.1:0-14931 GCA_018857285.1 Termitomyces sp. Mi166#008 | reverse complement strand
GAATCATAAGTAGCACCCCCTTTATCCTTTGCCCCTTATTAATCCTTTGGCTTTCCTTCGGAGGGGCTGGTACCCAACGAATGAATCCTTCCGGATTCATTCCTACGGCTCCGTAGAGGGGGGTCCTTCTCCCCAGCTAGCAGCCCCTTCCTTTGCCCATACAGCCAAAGGACTCTTAAGGGCTGCTAGCTGAAGGGGGGAGGCACAGGCAGGAATAATTTTCATCGGCAAGATAAGACAATTGCTAATTGTTCGGGTTAAACCCCTTAGGTGTTCGAATCACCTTTATTCCAATTTAAATAAAGATTTTAAATAAAAATTAAAGAGAAGAGTAAATTTATAGTTATAAGTTTTTCAAAATAGTTAATTAAAATTTTACTTTAAAAAACTGCACTCCTTCCCCCGAGCGTAGCAGCCCTCCCCTTACCCCTTCCTGCCCCCTGCCCCCCCCTTTGTCCCCCTTAGGGCAGCCAAAGGGGTGTTAGAAGGGGCAAAGGGTAGGGGGAGAAGGGGGAAGCGGAGCACCCCCTTCTAACAGTAACAGTCCTTTTGGGGCGGCTTATTGGCAAAGGCAAGGGGGCAGGATTCAAAAGCCCTTTTTTTATTTAGCGATAAGGTTTTAGCCCCCCCCTAAAACCTTAATCCTTTTCTGTGATACTATTTCCTTTAAATTAAATTAAAAGAGTCGAGTTCTAAGGGAAATTAATTTTAAATTAAAAGAGAAAAAAGAAAAGATCAGAATCCCAATCCCTTAAAAAAATACAAATATATTTTGTATTTGTAATTATAAGTTAATATACTAGTTAAGCCTTTTTTTGAAAGTGAATTGGCTTAATTCTACGAATGCTAAAGAGATTGGAACTCTTTATCTAATCTTTGCTGTATTTGCCGGTATGATCGGTACCGCTTTTTCAGTTTTAATAAGATTAGAATTATCATCTCCAGGCGTGCAATATCTTCAAGGAGACCACCAGCTCTTTAATGTGATAATCTCAGCTCACGCATTTATCATGAGTACGCCGTTTCACTCTATTAACACTGGCGGTTTTGCCTCCCAGGGGACAAACTTGTGTGTAGTAGGAATTATAATCTTCTTGATTATTAGTCACACAACTTCTCTGCCCGGCCTAATTGAACCTAATAAGACTATTAGCGCTGTAGTAGGGTATAGAGATGTACTGCCAATTACTCCGCATAAGGAAACAGTGCATCGAGAAGTAGTCTTGCATGGTGACGTTAAGAAACTTGATACGCAAATCGTGGATCAGAAGGAACCTAGGGCTCTAAGCGGATTGGTCACCCCTAGCTTAGCTGAAGTAAACTCCCTAAAGGGAACGAAGGGTACCGCCGGTATCATGAACGACGGTAGCAACCTACTGGCTAAGACGAGCCCCAACGAGGGGAATGCAATTGCGCAAGCACCTAAACAAGACAACCTGAGGGCACCCAATGCCCTAAATCCAGGTAATAGAGGAACTCGGGATGTAACCGCCTCTATTGACGATAAGTCAGTAATGCGGGCACGGAGCCAGCATAGTATCGCACCCCAGAGCGAAAAGGCTGGCAGCGTCAAGAACTCAACTCCCAAAGGCGAAATTTTAGAGCTACGGCTCTATAGAGTAGTACTGAAGGAACTGAACAAATATAAGACAGCTGATGGAAAATACAACGGCATAATCAGAATCCTAGATTCTATAATGCTACAGACCTGCTACTCACTAATCAAGAGTAATCCGGGAGATATGACTCCAGGAACCGAAGATATCACATTGGATGGTTTAAATCTAGAATGGTTCAATAAAACCGCTATAGACATTCGAGAAGGTAGATTCAAGTTTAGCCCTGCAAGACAAAACCTAATTCCAAAACCAAACAAACCCGGCGAATTTAGACCCCTTCTAATTGCGAACCCCAGAGAGAAGATCATACAGAAGGCTTTGCAAGTCCTACTGAACGCGATCTTTGATCCACATTTTAGTAAATCCTCGTATGGGTTCAGACCCGGGCGATCTCTGATTCACGCCCTAAACAAGATACACAAACGAGGAGGGCCTATGTCTTGGGCAATAAACGGTGACATCACAAAATGCTTCGACCGGATACCTCACGACATAATCATGTCCGCGATCAAAGAAAGAATCTCATGCGTAAGAACCCTAACACTAATTGAGCGAGGCCTGAAAGCAGGATTCAGAGACGAGAAAGGACAGGTAACCAAAACAAAAATTGGAACACCTCGCCGTAGGAAAGGTAGCATCTTATCGCCTCTACTTTCTAACATTGTACTAGACAAGCTAGACAAGTATATAGAAAGCCTGGACGAGGAATTAAATTTCGGAGTAAAACGAAGACCCAACCCAATCTACATGAGACTGGAAGGTCTACGGTCTTATCACAAAAGAAAAAACCCAACCTTAGCTAGAGAACATCTGAAAAGAATGAGACTACTATCTAAACTGGATATGCATGACGAAAATTTCCGACGAGCTATATACGTTAGATACGCCGATGATTTCGTGATACTTCTAGCATCAACTAGAAAATACGCCATTACCCTTAAGGAGAAAATCGCTAATTTCCTAAAAGATGCTTGCGGCTTAGAACTAAATGACCAAAAGACAACCATAACTAATACTAGAGATGGTTTCAGATTCCTTGGCGCAGAAGTTAAGAAACGAGACAACTCATCTATTTTCAACTCCTTCTTAGGTAAAGCAGGAAACAAAATCACGCGAAGATCCACTCTACGAATAGCGGTAGATGCACCCATCAAATCGCTAGTCGAAAAGCTGATCGTAAATGGATTCGCCAGACGGAACCACCAAGCGAAAGTCCTAGCCAAGGGTAAATCCGATATGATTCACCTAACTCACTACGATATAATCCGATTCTACAATAGTAAAATAACCGGACTATTAAACGCATACAGATTTGCAGGTAATTTCGCACTGACGGCCAGGGTAATCTGGATACTGAAACAATCTTGTGCCCTAACTTTAGCACGAAAGTTCAAACTTAAAACTATGAAAAAAACGTTTAATGAATTTGGCCTCAATTTAGAAGACCCTGAAACGGGAGTATACCTCAACAAACCCAAAACATTCATGGCGACATACGACTACAAATCGAATCCTCACGCAATCTTCGAAAACCCAGAACAAACAGTGAATCAAATCCTAAAAACTTCTTGGGCGGGGAAACTTACAAAAGGTATCCCTAGTAGAAGCATAATATGCGGTACAAGTGAAAAGGTTGAGAAGCACCACTTAAGAAAGGCAGCGCTACGCAGACGTTCGTAATCAAATCAGAACGGGGAATATCAGCTGGGCCCAATGGAAAGGAGCAGTAGCTAGAAAACAAATACCACTATGTAAATATCACCACGACCTTTTACATACGGGCAACTTGAACCACTCAGATATGCTACTTATAGCCAGATATCGAGGGGAAGGAAGATCATAAATGGATCTGTAACACCGAAAAAGAATATACGACCAACCCTTTTCCATCCTCTTCTTCTATTTTGTCCGCGTCTTGGCGGGGCGAGCCGTATGACGGGAAACTGTCACGTACGGTTCGGAGAGCAGTTCCTCTGTAGGAGAGGGCTGACTCTACTATTCTTTATGGTTATAGACCAACGCAATAAAAATTTTACAACAGTTATAAATATGCAAAGTAGACATTCGCTAGCATACTTAGCACAGCTCTCTAAAGATAGTATAATCTTTCCCCTTGCACCGTCCCCCCTGCCACCTTCCCCTTCCCTTTGCCCCGCCTTTTGGGGCAGGGGGGGGAGGAGGGGGCAGTCCTCTCTATCTCTTTAAAAGAGAGGGAAGAGGCGGGGCAAAGGTTGACTATCCTCCCCTCCCCTATTGCCCCCCTTTTAATAGTCAAGGGGGAGGCTGCTACGCAGCCCCACCCCTTCCCTTTGCCCCTTCTAACAGTCCTTTTGCTTATAGGCCCCCGAAGGGGGCAGGGGGGGGAGAAGGGGTGCTAGCACCCCCCTTCCCCTTCCCTTTGCCCCTTCTAACAGTCCTTTTGCTTATTGGCCCCCGAAGGGGGCAGGGGGGGGGGGAGAAGGGGAAGGGGGGGAGGAGGGCGCTTAGCGCTTCGCGCTTCGCAGGGAAAGGCCTTCGGTCCTTCGGAGAAAAAGGGTCTCCTTTGCCTTTACCCATAAAAGAACAGCACAAATACACTAAAATTTTCATTCCTAATGCATTTTTTAACCGATATGAAATAGCGTCTGTAGCAAAGAAAGCTACTGGAGTCTATATATTTCAAAGCTCTACGGGTTCTTGCTATATAGGAAGCAGTATTTCCTTGTATAACCGAGTATGCTCTTATTTTATGCCTTCTATTTTAGCTAAAGGAGATCGCCGAGTATTAAGATATTTTCATAAATATGGATTTAAGGATGTTAGTTTAACTCTATATATAATGGAGGATGGAGCTACATCAGAAATGGCAGTAGAATTAGAACAATATTTTATTAATACATTAGCTCCAGATTTAAATGTGGATCTAGTAGCGTCTAGTACGGGTTACCATGAGCCTATGTCCCTTAAATGGAGGGAATACTTGAGAGAAATAAGAGGTACCCCAGTATATGTGTATGACAATGCGAGTTCTAATCTAATTCATATGTTCGACTCTAAAACATATTTATATAAAATGCTAAATATGGATCATAGAACATTAGATAAATATTTGGCTAGTGGTAAACCTTTTTTAAATCGATTCGTTTTTTCATTAACAGCTATTACTAATTTTAGTGTTGATGCTTTACTAACTATTGAAGATTTGCAATTACTATTCTCACAAGAAAGAGCTAATAGAAATTCTTCAAAAAATGCTAGAAGTCATTCAATATTTACAGAAAATATTAAGAATCCTAAACTTTCAGCGAAGTTTTCGTCTCTTAATGCTTGCGCAAAAGCTCTGAAAGCAGATCGGGCCACACTTCGATTATATTTACGAGGTAAGTCAAACAAAAGTTACTTTAGAGGTCAATGAAAGCTTTCTTATATAAGAGAGCAACTATAGCTATGTAAAAAAAATAGGCGTAATTTGGCATAGCCGGGTTATGGAGTAATTCATAACTTTCTTTTCGCTATAAGCTGGAAACCCCTTAAGATTTATAAACTAGCTCTTAATATCCGAATTTAAAAAAATTTTTTTAATTATTTTTCTTTTGGTAGCTAGAAGTAGTAACATATATAAATATATTGGGCAATCAGCAGGAAACCAACGAGTATGCACTTTCTCGACTCTCGACTAAAAAAATGTAGACCGGTCAAAGACTGAGTAATTTAATATACCCTTGCCCCCTTAAGAGTTCCTTTACTGTCCTACGGAGGGCGTGCGTAGCACCCTCCTTAGGCAGGGGGTAAATGTTAAGAAGAGTTAGGAAAACTATCTTTAGTAGGATCCTCAGAGACTACACGCGAAATACCCTTAATAATCGGATGACCACTTGCCCTGTCCTTTTCCCTGGTGCCTTCCTACCCTTTGCCCCTTCCTTCGGATAATTATCCGAAGGAAGGACAGGGAGGACCGAGAGGGGAGTCCTTTTGCTCCTCGTATTCGGGCCCTTCTTATGATTGCCTTCGGACCGAAGGAGTCCGAAGGAGAGGCTGCTACGCTGAAAAAAAAAAAAGGTTATAAGAAATAAGAGCCTTGATTTATTTCCTACTGCAAGAAGGCAGGAATTAAGGGTTGTACCCTTCTCCCCTACCTGCCCCCCCTGCCTTTGCCCCCCTTAGGGCAGCCAAAGGCAGGGGGCTGCGTACGCTGGGGCAGGGTAAATATTTAAGATAAAGGGTAAAGATATAGTCCAATCTTAATTGAAAGATTAAGAAGAATCGTATGCCTGGATTAGTAGGAGGTTTTTTTCGACGTGGACGCGTTATGATTGATTATTCTTCCTCAACAGGAATAATGACCCCCGTGAATCCGCTTAATAATAATAAGAAAGGGTCAAGGTTAAATGCTGCGATTATGTTCAACGAGACATGGTCGTGAGGAAGCACTAAATGGGAAAAAGGTAATAGTAGACATAGATACCTGAGTACCCTACCTAGTCTAGTTACTCGTATGAGTTGAGGGCAACTCAATTTCCATCTTAAAAATGGTTCAGCTACAATCAGTCATCTACTCTCAGGACTGAAATCCACAAAAATAGGAAATGGTAGACCTAGAACCCTCTACCTATGGATTCACTCTAATGGATATACCATCACAGGAAACAACTCATTACGAAGTACAAGCTATAAGCTGGACCAATCAAAATGTAAACACGGGAACCCCGGAAAGTTAAGATTTATAATCTTAATGCCAGACCGAAATAAGGTGTCGCAGACTTGTGATAATTCAAAGCTTTTGTCAGAATATCGCTACTGGCACGGGGGCAAGATATTGGACCAAGCAAATGCCAAGGGTAATGCCTTGGATACTCGGGGGGCAATTAAGTCTGAAAGATTCCCCCAGGGGGCACTTCATAAAAGTGTACTGCCGAATTCCATATGCCTTAATGGGGTTTCACTTAAACCTTTTGGGGGTAGAAACAATATCCTGGACCTAGTAAGAGCGAGATACATGTCTACTCTGCCCAAAAAATCTACTTCTTTACAAGCTTTACATGAAGAAGTATTGGAAAAACAAAGGGAACTAGTGAAACTAGCAAAATTAAAAGGGTGCTATGACAAATCAGTCCTTGACAAACAACTTGTTCTAGTCAGATCAAAACTCTTCCGTGAATACGCTGTAATGATCATTAGTGTGAAAGCGGGATCTCAAACACCGTGGATTGACAAAGAAATATACAACAAAGAAGGCGAACACACATACGTTAATCTAGTAGAGTCTCTAAGAGAAGCCACATATTATCCCAACAAATACATATCCTCTCCAATAAAAAGAGTATGAATTCCCAAACCGGGTAAATCAGAAAAAAGACCGCTAGGTATTCCTACAATAAGAGACAGAGCTCTACAAGCTCTGGTCAACTTGGCCCTCTTACCTCTAGTAGAAATGACTAGTGATCCAAATAGCTATGGATTCAGACCTCACAGAGATTGTAAGATGGCTATAGCCGCTGTACGAAATCAACTGAAAACAACGAACCTAACAAAGGTACGAACCTCCATTAGCAAAAGATTCAACAAAGTTGGAAACCAACCCGCACATCTTATGAGAGCAAATCAAGATAAATGGATACTAGATGCCGATATCAAAGGTTTCTTTGACAACATTAACCACAAATGGTTAATGGACAACATCTTTCTGCACCCCTGCTTGAAGAAACTGTTAGAACAATGGCTTAAGGCCAAAATCTTTGATGCGGGAATCTACATAGATCCACTATCTGGTACTCCCCAAGGTGGTATTATTTCTCCCACCTTGGCAAATTTCACCCTTAATGGTCTAGAAAAAACAGTAAAAAACTCTCTTTCACCCCTAACTAAGTCTGATGAACAGAGAATGCAAGTTAAACTTAGAGATGGAACTTACAGAAGAATCGCACTCTCCACTCAGTTGATAAGATACGCCGATGACTTTGTAGTGATAACTAGAAGTAGAAATATTCTAGATAAACTCGTTGTTCCAGCTATTAACACATTCCTGAAAGAGAGAGGTCTATGGTTATCTCCACAAAAAACAAAACAATTCTGTCTAAGTCAGAAGAATGTTCAAATAGACTTTTTAGGTTATACTTTTAAATATAATCCTAAATGGTCCTACAGAAGAACCATGATCTTTTCACGTCAAACTGAAGGAGCAATAGCTTTGTATCCAAACAGAATGAAAGTAATTACCTTTATAGATAAATTACAAGAGATATTCAAAAACTCTCAAAATTTATCAGCTATGGAATTAATTACAAAATTGAATCCAATAATTAGAGGATGGGCCAACTACTACAACTTAGATAATAGTTCACACTACAGATCTAAAGTGAAAGAAGCTCTATACAGACTTACCTGGGAATGGATGAGAGCAAAACATCCAACATTAGGAAAGATAGCTCTGGCTGAAATGTATTTCTTACGTAAAAATACCGTCATAGAAGGAGTAGTGGACCAAGACTCTCCTATGCCAAATGAATCAGTCAAAAAAGGATACCGATTGTTTAAAAATTATAAATGGGTTCTTTATGGAATCAGCAAAACTAGTTCAAGATTTAGAAATAAAGATATAACTAGAATAGCTTATCTACTTAATCCAGTGAACAGTACCCCAATTGTAGCTGCGATTAAACACTTAATCCCAAATACACTACTTAATGTACATGCATTTGAAGATAAAATAAGTGAACTTATAAAATTAAAACTGAGAATATCCTTACAATCATCTTCTAAAACCCCCACTTTGAAAGAGAAACTGTACAAAAAACAAGAAGGTAAATGTCATCTATGCGATAAGATGATAGACTTTGAATACTTACATCAAAATTCTGTCCATATACATCACATAATGCCTATCAAGTCAGGAGGGGATAAGTTCTCCTTAAAGAACCTAGCCTTAACACACTCCTGGTGTCATAGAGAACACAAACATTAAAAAAAAAACCTTTACGCAAGAATTGCTGTCAAACAATGGTTAACCCTTCGCTTATACGATGAAGAACATGACCAAAGATTGATTCATTTGGGTGAGCCGTATGCAGGGTGACTTGCACGTACGGATCTTTGAGGGGATATCTTCGCGAGAAGTGTTCTATCTCTAGTGGTAATTACTTCTTACCTATACACTGTGGAAGTCCCGATTGTATTAAAAATAATGTTGGATGGTCCCCTCGGCCCGCCCCGCCCCTGCCCCCTTCGGGGCCCTCAAAGCACGCAGGGAGGACGGGGCAAGGGGGGCTCTACCTTCGGAGGGCAAGTTTATTAAATATGCTATTCCTAACAAAACAAGTCTATGGCCCTTTTCTTAAAGGTAGAGGTTTAATTCCTTACAAGGCATATTGTACTGACCATGGAAAAAATACATCGAATATTAAGTATTATTTAGCTGGACTATGGGAAGGTAATAATGAATTATTAATTCATTATAAAGATATCCCTAAAGATAAAAGTTTAGTTCCTTTTGGAACTAATTTAGGTACTGGTATAGGTGGAGGCAGGGTTCTTAAAAAAAACTCTCAAATGTATAAATTGCATAACTACCCATATTCTGTTATTATAGGTTTAATGTTATCTGATGGTTGAACAGACTTTCCTAAAGATAAAAATAATGCTCGTTTAGGTTTTTCTCAATCATTTGATAAATTTGAATATTTTTGAAACGTTTTTAATATTTTAGAGCATTACTGTGCGGGTTTACCTACTTTCCGAATAAGAAAAAGAACTAAAAATTATCTTTATTCTTTAACCTTACAGACTCGAAGATTATCTTGCTTTAATGAAATACATGAAATGTTTTACCTTGACCCTTGCCCTTACCCTAACAGTCAACCTTTGCCCCACCTTTGTGGAGCCCTAAGGGAGCACTCCTTAGGGAAGGGACGGGGCAAGGGCGGAAAAAAAATAATTCCTGCCGATATTTATAATATACTAGATCCGGTATGCTTAGCACACTGGATAATGGGAGACGGTAAATTTGTGGAAAGTGGAGGATTGCGTTTGTGTACTAATTCTTATTCTTTAAAAGAAGTAGTTAAATTGATAAATGTATTAATTCTACGCTATGATTTAAACTGTACAATCCACACAGCAGCACCCGAACAGTATATGATATTTATTTCTAAAAAGTCTATGAAAAATCTTAGAAATATTGTAAAACCTTATATTGTACCTAGTATGTATTATAAAATACATTTAAAATCAGGAGTCGAACCAAATGAACCTCAAATAAATAAACTTATCCCTGGGGCCCGCACGAATTCGGGCAAGGGCGAGAATAATTTTTTATCTAATTTAGGACCCTACTTAGCAGCTCGGTTCGAAGGAGACGGTCACATTTTTATTCCTAAAACTACTCATGCGCCTAGTGGAAAAAAATACGCACCTCATTTTGCTATCTCATTTGCTGAATCGGATTATCCTTTAGTCCAAGAGTTAAAACTCTTAATTGGGGGTTCAATCAGGCATAAAGTGGAGAATCACACTTATGTTCTTACGATCAGTTCAATTTCAGGATTAATCTATATTATTAATTTGATCAATGGATGTTTAAGAACTCCAAAATTAGCTCGATTCAATGAGATGATAAACTGGATTAACCAATCAACTGGAAGTTTTATACCTACACATGTTGTTGATAATAGCAATCTTATGAATAATGCTTGGTTAGCTGGTTTTATTGAAGCTGGCCGAAGGGGTTCATTTGACATTCAAGTTTCTCAAACTAGTGGAGGATCCCCTAAAAACCGTGTTAGTGCCCGATTCCGATTAGAACAACGGAAATTAGATCCTAAAACTGGAGACTCTTATTTAAATATTATGACGTCTATTGCTACAGCACTAGGTGTTTCACTTAATACATCTATACATAATGATAAAGTAGAATACTTCTTAATTAGTGCTTCAAGCACAAAATCACGAAGTACTATTGTTAACTACTTTACACAGTTCCCATTGTTTTCCAGCAAAAGACTTAATTATTTGGACTGGTTAGCTTGCCATTATTTAATTGTAAGCAAAGATCATACTACACTAGAAGGCCGAAAACAAGCTTTAAAATTAAAATCAAGCATGAATAGAAAACGAACCTATTTTAACTGGGACCATTTGTTATCACTCAAATCCCAGCCGTATTCCCCCACCCGCAATATTTAGGGGCGAGGGCTAAACTTACTTAATTAAACCACTTATTTTAAACAGTCCTCTATTTCTCTGGCCTTCTGATTTATGAAGGCAAATGAAGGTAATAGGGTATCGGGTGAATTGCAAGGATATCCTAATAATTAGGACAATTTGCAGCTAAGCATAGGTCAGTGCTTTAATTCATTTTATTCACCTTTGCCCTTATTAATCCACCCCTGCCCCCTTCGGGCCCCTCCCCTCCCCTTGCCCCTTCTTCCCTTCCTGCCCCCTGCCCCCGTAGGGGGAGGAGGGGAAGCGGAGCACCCCCTTCTAACAGCCCTTTGGCTGAATAGGCAAAGGCAGGTGGGGGAGAAGGGGAGGGGGGAAGGAGAGCCACAGGACTATTAAAAGGGGCAAAGGTTGGCTGTCCTTCCTACGGCCAGGCCGTAGGAAGGACAGGAGGGCAAAGGCAAGGGTTAAATGATCTATGAAAGTTCAACGATTAATCAGTGAGTTGCACTAACAATAATCTGGACACGAGTGCCCGACCTGTAACGTTCACAGGATAACATAATCTAAACTCATTAGCAATAATGAGAGGGTGGAGCTAAATACTCTACCGATAATATAATTGATGGCCTTCCCAAGATTAAATAACATATCTTTCTGGTGTGCGTGGCTGTGGATATTTACAGACTATACTGCAGTAAGCTTATGGTATGTCAGCACAACATGATTGACAAAGGACGTAGTTCAAACCCTTACATCATCTGCCTTACTGATCAGTATCGGAAATGTCGCGAATTTCCGTAAATCAATTAGCTTACCTGATGTCGAAATGACTAGGGGACCAGAGCATGCTAATAAAGCTCAAGACGGGTCTAGCTACATGACCTTGGACCTTGAGCAAGATAAGCCCTCCATGGATCTACCATTCTATGTGAACGGGGCCCCAGAGAACCCTACAGGCTGTAGCAACAACGCCTATATGATAGGCTCCGGGAAAACCGGCCAGAATTTCCCGGAAGCGACACCTATCACGTTAAGACCGCAGGTCAACATAAACATAGACCCTAAAGAGAGCATACCCTGTAAAGAATCAACTACCAGATTTCCTAAGGGAAGCAATTCCTATGGAGACGGAGTCCCAATAGTAGGATATGGGCATAGAACTCAACCCTTATCTAAAGTGGGACAGCTAAACTATTCGACTGGGGCCGCTGCTGTCGCTGACGGAACGGTTAACCTCTTGAAACTAATACAACTTGAGAATGGCAAGTTCACGGGCCTATACAAAACGCTCGCGACGAGCGAAATCCTAATACAAGCGTACCACAAAATCAAATCCAAACCAGGTAACATGACACCCGGTAGTGACAACGAAACTCTAGACGGCTTCTCCCTAGAAATTGTAGAGACCATGGTTCAATCACTTAAGGACGAGACCTTCCAATTCAAACCCGTTCGAAGAGAGCATATACCGAAGAAAAACGGTAGGATGCGACCACTAGGGGTTCCTTCCCCTAGAGATAAAATTGTTCAGGAAGCTATGAAATCCTTACTTGAGGCTATATACGAACCCATCTTCTGTAACACCAGCCACGGGTTCAGACCTTCAAGAGGGTGCCACTCTGCTCTTAAACAAGCCTCTACCTGGAATGGCTTCACCTGGTGCATCGAAGGAGACATTAAAGGCTTCTTTGATAACGTGGACCACAAGATCCTAGAAACCCTTCTTTGTCGAAGAATTCAAGACCAGCAATTCATAGATCTATATTGGAAACTAGTAAAGGCGGGCTATGTAGAGAAAGGAGTATCCTTCGACTCACCACTGGGAGTCCCCCAGGGGGGAATCGTATCACCTATCCTCTCCAACATATACCTACACGAACTAGACATTTGGATGGAAGATTGGATAAAACACAACTCTACTGACTCGGCGAAGGGAATATCCAAGGTTAACCCGATAATGGTGAAATACAGCAACAAACTATCGGAACTAGCCGTGAAATACAGACTGGACAAAACTCCCGAAACGCTACGAGAGATCAGGGCCCTAAGAACCGAACGGAACAAAATACCTTCCAGAATAAGAACTGGGGTAAGAGTTAAATACGTAAGATACGCCGACGACTGGATCGTCGGGATCATCGGCCCAGAAGCCCTGGCGGTATCCCTTAAAGAAAAGATAGCCTCATTCCTAGACCAAGAGCTGAAAATCTCTCTTAGTCCAGAAAAGACCAAGATCTCTCACTTCGGCGAAGAGCCAATAAAGTTCCTAGGTACCTACCTATCCATCCCTAAGGTAACCCATAAAAAAGTCGTTACCCGATTAACAGCGAAAGGTAAAATCCTCGTTCGAGCCAACCAAGTTAGAATGAACTTCAAGCTCCCCACACAGGAAATCCTTGAAAAATTGGCTAACGAAGGGTTCCTTCGGGACTACAAAAAAGGCGGAAAACTTATACCCAACGCCATTACCAAATGAATATTTCTAGACCATAGATCGATAATCCTTAAATACAACGCCATTGCCAACGGTCTTCTTAACTTCTACAGTTTCGTGGACAACCTCTTCGAATTTCACACAATAATAAACTTCATTCTACGACACTCTTGTGCCAAAACGCTAGCCAGAAAACTAAACCTTAACGGTAGAAAAGCAGTGTTCGAGAAATTTGGCCCGGACCTAACAACCCCTGCAGCAGGGATACTTAAACCCTTGAAATTCACCAAGCTAGAATCCTACAAGAAAACCCGAAATTTCCAAACCAGCACCAAATGGTCTGACCCATTTGAAGTGCTAAACTGGAGGCTAACAACACATTCTAGCCTGGATGAACCCTGCTGGATCTGCGGATCAGAGCTAAACATAGAAATGCACCACGTAAAACACCTGAGAAAGGGTATCGACCCGAAACAAAAAGGTTTCACTAACCTTATGGCCTCGTTGAACAGAAAGCAAATACCTGTCTGCCATCCTTGCCACAGAAAGATACACCTAGGAGAGTACAACGGTATCGCCCTAAAGGATCTAAAAAGACCCACTCATCATACGAGAGGTCATAAACCCGTATAATTAGCACTAGTTTCGTGGAGAGCCGTATGCGGCGAAAGTTGCACGTACGGTTCGGTGGGAGGCTTCTCGTGGCCATCTTGGCGCGGGTTGTCGACCCAACTATTACCTCCAGCATTAATTTTATTATTAATGAGCTCTTTAGTAGAAAATGGAGCTGGTACTTTTCCTGTGCCAGAGTAGTAAGTAATTACTATTAAGAATTTCACTGTATGCTGGAAAATCCTAAAGCCATTAGGTACTCTATAATCTCTATTATGTGACAATCCTAAGGATGTAACAATGGACAATCAGCAGGAAACCAAAGCATTACCTTACCTAAGAGAATGTAAGTAGGATCCTCAGAGACTATACGTGAAACTCCTTTAACCACAAGGATGAAGATATAGTCCAGTATACATATGAAAGTATGTATTTGATAGGGATTTATGTTTTACTTCATAGGTAGGGAATTGAAGTAGAATAATTAAGTCTACCTTAAGATTATTCTCTTCTAACAACTCTTCTAATAATTATTTAGGTAGTTACTTAGCTGGGTTAATAGAAGGGGATGGTTCAATTATAGTTCCTAGAACTATTAGAAATCAAAAAGGTAAGATACTATATCCTGTAGTTAAATTCACTTTTGTGAAGAAAGATGCCCCTCTAGCCTACAAAATTATGGTGGTTATAGGGGGAGGTCAGATATTTGATTCTAAGAGTTCCGGTTATCTTGACCTATTATTTCAAGATCTTAAATCAATCACAAAAATTGCTGTACTACTTAACGGAAATATGAGAACACCTAAGATAGAAGCTTTACATAGATTAACAGATTGGTTAAATGCTAGACATAAAGATGAGTTTAAATTAACTAAACTAGGTATAGATAATACTTCACTAGGTAGCAACCCTTGGTTAGCTGGTTTTATTGAATCAGATGGTAATTTTTATTGCGAATATAAATTAAATTCCGATGGAATTGCCACTTTAGTTAAATGTTATATGAGAGTGTCTCAAAAACAATCATATAAAACAACTATTTCTGCCCTCGCCCTTTCCCCCCCCCCCCCCCCCCCCCCCCCCCCCCCCCCCCCCCCCCCCCCCCCCCCCCCCCCCCCCCCCCCCCCCCCC
>JABAKA010008202.1:0-15014 GCA_018857285.1 Termitomyces sp. Mi166#008 | reverse complement strand
TTCTGATGCATGGGAAGGAACTGTACAATACACAAAAGCCACAGCCAGCCACAGAGAAGGCCTAAAGGGGCAAATCTCTGAAAATGATCAAACTCCAGAAATTGCCAGACATTGTGGGTTGGAAACTTGTTTGGATTATTGACAGAGTAGAATTGAAGCTAGAGGGCTGGAAGTAGGACCAAGAAGAAGGGCTAAAGAAGGAGAATAAAACAGCTATAGCCCTGCATGCCAATCAGAGTAATGGAGTAAAGTTTGTATGCACAGACAAATGAGCCTTGCAGAACAATCTGCTCACATTTCAAGGGTGCATTTATGTCCCTAACATCCCCAAGCTCTGAAGGTGAATTGTAGAACAGCATCATGATTCAGGCATTGCTAGTCATCCAGGCAGGTGGAAGACTTTGGAGCTTGTAGCTATCAAATGCTCACAGATACAATGCCATTATAGTAGTGGTAGACCTCTGTAGTAAGTGAGCTCATTTCATCCTCACCCACACAAACATGCCCTACTATGGGGGCAGCCAATCTTTATTAGAAAAATGTCTAGACACTGCATGGCCTGTCTGAAGCCTATGTTTCTGATTAAGAACTGCAGTTCATTGCTGAGTTTGCTCAAGAGCTCTACTGCCTTTTCAACATGAAGCTTCACACCTTCACTGCTTATCACCCTCAATTGGATGGCCAAACAGAGCATGTTAACCAAAAGCAGAACATTATTTGTGCTGATTCTGTGACAAGCAATAAGATGATTGGAATGAGCTGCTTTTAGATGCAGAATTCCAGTTATAACAACTATGCTCACACTGCCACACAAATGTCCTCATTCTTCCTTGACACTGGCCACCACCCTTGGATGAGCTTTTGAGTCTCATACACATCTATCACAGAACGAGTTAGTGAATAAATTTGTATACTTGAATGCATTATATATCACTACTGTTCAGCCCTCACAAAAGCTGTCTCACTGCCATCTGAGACTATTTGTAGTTGAATAACAGGTAGGCCCTCTAGCATATCATTTAAAACTACTTGTGGAAATGCACTGGCTTCACCCAATCTTTAATGTAGTAAAACTATTTTCTGCCTTAGATGACACTATTTTTGGTTGCCATTCAAATCCACCACCACCACCATCAGTTCTGGTTAACAACAAGGAGGAGTATGAAGTGGAGGAGATTTTAGACAGTCATCTCTTTCAGCATAAGCTCCAGTTCAAGGTGAAATGGAAGGGTTATAGCATAGAGGATATATTTTAGAAACTACAAAAGAATGTCCATGCACCTGATCTAGTCTAAGAGTTTTATCAATGACACTCCACTGCCTCCCAAGCCATCTAAGAAATTTACCTGATTTCATCAGTCAACAAAGCAATCTGGAACTTCTTTTAACTTGCATGTTGAAACACCACACATTAAAGGGGAAATGATGTCAGAAGATCTATCTCTCTCCATCTTTCACTTTTTTATCCTGCTATGATTTTTCTTCATTCTTCTTTTTTAGCTCTTCTTTTTAGTCCTACTTTCAACCCTCTAGCCTCAATGTTTCTCTGTATATAATTTAGACAAGTTTCCAATCTGGTGGATTTGGAAGGGGTTTTCTTTTTAGAAACACCTTTCTTTTTTGGCAATGTCTGTAAAGTTTGATCATTTTTCAGAGGTTTTGCTCTTTTAGGTTTTTCTTGTGGCTGGCTGTGACTTTTGTGTATTGCACAGCTTCCCATGCATCAGAAGCCTCTGAAGCATTGCTCCTGGCATAAAAAATCCTTAGACCTTACTCTTATTGAATTTCTGTTTGCCAAGTAAGTAGCTAAACTGGTAGTCATTTGTACAATACTCAATACACTTTGGATTTCCCTCTGCAAGCTGTGTGACTGAGCCACAGCCTCTGGAAGTTGCCTTTACAAAGGCAGGAACCAATTGAATATTGGTCAGTCTCTTCTCTCCTTAACTTTCCTCACCATTACTGCTATTTAGTGCTCATGCTTGAACAACTTTTAGTGCTAGAAAAGAAGATAAGTAGTCAATCAGTTGTAAATATCTTTGAGTCTTATAATATACAGAAACTAGAAAGTCAGTGAAAGGCTCCATCATGTTTAAAAATGTGGATTGACATCTCCAAACACACATCCTGTTTCATTGTGTTCAAATTGAAAACTGAGAAGAGAAGTCTGCATCAGAAGATGAGTTTTGAGGTGAATGAAAACTTATTTAGCAACATTAATTTCTCTGTTCATTGTGAGGTCAAGCCCACCCATAAGCGGAGAGAATGATCAACCAGTCCAATCTTGGAGACCATATAAAACTCAGCCAATAAACTCTACCAAATCTTTGATTGCTCTAAAAAAAATTTAGCAAGTGATACACCACATGAATTTTCATACCTTCATACCTTATATACTCAGCATACTGCTTAGGAGTCTTTGTCTCACCTGACTTTGCTTCCTCCACTTGTAACTGCAACTTTAGCCCAGCGATGTTCCTCAACCTTAGCTCAGATGTTCACATCAATTTCTTCATTCTATAATCTACAAATGATTTTGGTTTTCTTTATCAGTTTTTTGCCATGTGCTCACCTTTTCTGATCACTGAGCTTATTCTTCACTGATGGCTGGAGCTTAGTTTTTCAAAAAAGCTTAGAATAGATTTTCAATCTATAGAGAAGATGTGATAAAAAATCTGCATCTAACACCTCATTCAATTTGATAGATTGTTTGTCAGCTAAACATGCTTTTGAAGTTGATCACCACCAGAACTAAGTTTGAAGTTGCTGTAATAATATATCACATATAAAGTTAGCATAATTGATTTGGCAGCAGATAAAGATAGACAAACTGTGCATTTTGCTTAAAGAGCTTAAATTAGCTTGTACTGCTCTTCATCATTCAAATCTTCAAGTAAACGCCCTGAAAACAATACATTTTTTCTTAAATATTTTGCTTTTCAAGCCTCAAATAATGTTGATCAGAACTTGGTAAAGTTTAAGACTTTTTAGGCTGACAAATAAGAAATATATAAATGGAGAAACTTCTGTTGCTCAGGAGTTGCCTAGCCTTGTGGTAGCATCAATGTATGATCTTGATTCAAAAAAAAGTCTCCAGAAAGAAATCTAAAACAAAACATAAGCAAATGAAGTTTTCAACAGATCTGAGCTTGATACATCAAGGCCATGAATGGCCAAAAGCCTAATTGCAAAAGCTATATGTAATGCATCCCTCAGTGGTAGTGCTATCTCTCTTCAAAGCAAACCTTAATCCTTCAACTGTATAGTTGCTATTCTGTAGCCAATAAAAAAAAATTAAGCACTTCACATCAAGCCACTCCAAACATCATATATAAATCCAGACATTGAACCCAGTGCTATTCTGCTTAAACTCAAACTCTCATTTTATCTAAAATCATTGTAATGACTACAATTAAGGACTCTGCTATCAAGAACAACTTAGCTATCATGTCATTGAGTTATTGTAAGTGAAATATTGGCAATGCTTGCTAAATTAAGCTATGAGTGTCTCATTTTTTTTTCTACACTCTTGGAATAATTGTGATAGATGCCCATATCATCTTTGGTCCTGAAAATAATGAATTGACTTGAACATTTTTACCTCATCCCCTTCAAAATAATCCTTTTGATTATTTACCTTCTGCTGCAGCATTTCATTCTGGATCTGCTTCAAATCCTGCTTCTGATGCTCTGGCAGCATTCCATTCTAAAAACTTCTCCACTTCTGTGCTGATGCTAGCTTCTATGCCTGCACCACTTGTGCCTGCATCTGCACCCACAACTGTATCTACATCTGTAACTGTTTTGCCCACACCTGCCTCAGCTCCTATGCCTATGCTGGTTCTGGCTCCTGCATCTGTGAGTTTAAAAGTTCCTCTCACAGTTCTGCTTGCTTCAGTTGAAGCAGCTATCTTTATAAACAAATCCCTCTCTAACTCTGTTACTTTCTCTGCTGCTGTAAATGCTGTCAATATTCAGAGTAAAAGCAATGATGATAATATAGATTCCAATGGTAAATTAGATACATATTATTGTTATCTTACCAATTACTAGATTATAATGAGAATCTTAGATAACCATCCAATAGTATTGCATTACTCACAGATGTGCTATTGGCATTTTTAGCTACTGATGCATTTGTACTCAATCACTTTAATGTTAACTTCACTTTCTTTATCAGATATAACGTGGCACTACTTGTTGTTTAAGTATGGACTACATGCAATACATGATATTCTATGTTTGTGTAAGAAGATGGTTTGACTGTGGAATACTCAACTAAAAGCAGGCTGACAATGCTTAGATAGGTAATAGGTGAGCAATGATGAGCATGGAGATGGGCCAGAGGCAGGCAAGAGGCAAGCTAAGTGAGAGCGATGATGATGACAAGAGCGCACTTCACTGGAAGCCTTATAATCAGTTCAATGGATAGGCCTGAAAAACACTGCTATTGTTTAGCCTAAGGATGTTTCATCTTGCAGGCTGCCTTATATACCACATTGAGTACCTATGATTAACACTACATAACACATCAGCTCAAGGTATATAAAGGAGAACAACTAATAATAATCAAGGATGAGTAATAGTCTGATTGATGATTTATAGAAGATGATTAATACTGGCTCAAAGGAAATAGAAAAATGCTGAATGGTCTAAAAAGCAACTAACAGAATGCCAGCAATATTAAAAGTTGAGCTAAATTAAACATGTTCTAAAGAGGAATTAGTTCCTTGACATCACTCTCCCTTCAAGATTTGTCACCTCGATAAACAGTGTTAATGACCCCTGCCAGAGCAAGAGCATCAAGCCATGTTAGAGCTGGATGATGCCAAAGTGCCTTAAAAATAATGCTTGAAAGTATAAGAGATGATAGAGATACCTGACATATTGAGTATTGGTGTAAAGAGAGCCATAGGTAAAGTGGTGTCCAATGAGAGGTTAGCGAGGGCATGGTTAGCTGAAAGAGGTGTCAGTGAAGCCTGAGTAGCAAGAGTAGTAATAGCAGTTGATAGAGTAAAAGAAGAAGAAGGTTAAGGCTGTTGAGTAGAGGATTGAAGAATGGACAATATAGAATTCAGAGTAGGAGCTAGAGCAGCAACTTCCAGCACAGTGTTGCAAGTCTTCTGCTCCTGTGATGCATGCACATGCCATTTAATGATGTGCTTTCCAATGACCACAAGGGCCTTACTAATCTGCTGATCAGTGCCTCTCATAGTGACAAATCAATGTCCTTCTTTATAAGGCAGCCAAGCAGGAGCTAGAAAGATCATAAGCTTGTTTAAAGCCTTGCCTCTGATACCTGACCATGTGCAACATCAAAGAGTCAGAAATCTCCAGAGTGTTAGGGGACCTATCTCTCTCTATCTTTCACCTCTCTGCCTCACTATAATTTGACCATAACATTTTCCTGTGTGTCCTCATAGTTTTTTCACCATATATATCTAAGAATATTCATCTCACCCCCTTAAATCACCACACCTTCAAGATCACAAATAGCAAACAGCTCTGGCTTGAGGACAATGTTATTGTTATCATCTGCTCCTGTGCCATGGTCAGCTTTCCAAGACAGTGCATTTGGCTTGCCCATGCTCTGTCCAGGTTTATGGTGCAGTAAAAAGTTAAAGTTGGCCAAATACAAGGACTACTGAGCTTGACAGCAATTGGGCTTCTTTGCTGTCCAAACTAAACTTCAAACTCGTGCTATACACCTTTAAAAAAATACTGCCACTCCTTAAAGGATCAAATGATAGTGACCATCTTCTTATTGTGGATCTCATAGTTCTGCTCCACAGCATTCAAGCTCTTTGAGTAGAAGGCTATGAGATGCCACTTGCCATCCTCAGAACTGCCAAGACAGCACTGCTCCAGTGGCAAAGAAAGTCTGAGCTATCAGCTTGGACATAGAAAAGAGCATTGTTGTTGGGGAAGAGGAGGACAGGTTGTGAGGTAACATCTTGTTTTAGAGCATCAAAGGAAGCTTGCTGTGGTGCTTCTCACTGCTAAGCAGCATTTAAAGTCAAAGAAAGAATATGCTTATGTTAAGTGATGACAGGATAAGTCACATAACAGCTGTAGAGCTCTGAATTCTCACACAAAACTGTCCAGTGCTTCAGCCCCTGCAGTAAGCCTCAGTGATAGTAGTGGGAATCATCTCAGGTCTAGAAGGCATATGCATGACCTTCTAGCTCTTTATGTAACCAGACCATGTAGCTCAGTGGCTAGAGCATTATATGGGGCACATTTCTAAGAGGTCCTAGGTTCAATTCCTGATGTGGTCACTTTTTCATTTCTAATAGCTTGGTGTGAGAAGTCTTTGATAAATCTCCAATCAAAGTTGGTAAAGCTCAGAAAGGCCTTGACCTCTTTTTTGTTCTTAGGCTCCAGCTACTCTGCTACATCAGCCATCTTTACAGGATCTACTCTGCTATTCTATATGAGATGATCAGCTTAAGATACTCAATCTTAATCTGCTCAAACTTACACTTCTCAGGCTTAAGGTAGAGCCAATATTTGAAGGTACTCCAAAACAATGCATGTGATTCTTAGTATAAATGAGGATATCATCAAAGTAAGTAGACACAGACCACATCTTCTGCAATTAAGTCACAGAAGATATTATTCATCATCATCTGGAAGGTGGCCAAGCTATTAGAGCTCAAAGAATATTATCACAGATTTAAGAGTCTGCAGCTAGTTTAAAATGCAGCCTTTCACTTATCCCCTTCTTTGATGTACACATTGTTGTAGCCTTAGCAGACAATCAACTTTGAAAAGTAGCATGTGCCTTGAAGGTTGTTGACTAGTTCAGAGATGAGCAGAAGGAGATAGTAATTTTTCACTATCATTGCATTCAGAACATGGTAGTCCTAAACCAGATGAAAAGATTCATCCCTTTTCTTCTAATAAAAAAGACTAGAGAGCCTATTGGAGACTTTTAAAGGTATTGGTCTGAAGTCAAGATTCCCTTACAAGAACACATCTAGCTCATTTTGTTTCTAAGGAGCAAGAGAGTATATCTTACAGCTAGAAAATTCTGCATTCAGAAAAAGTTCAATCACAAGGTGATCATGTTTTGGTTTTCAAAGCTAGTGGCAGCAAAGGTGGCATGCTCTGAATGGGAGCAGTAGAACAGAACAGGATCCACCACAAAGCAGATAGATCCTGCTTCATTAAGAATGCCATTGATGTTGTATACAGAAATGGAGTGAGAGAGAGATTGAGTGGTTAAGTGGTGTTATTTCACATAGTTTGCATTGAGGAATAAACACATTGCATCACTATCCAGTAAGGCAACAATGCTCCAGTTTTGTTGTGTGTTGATAGTCTCAATCTCCATGTTTAGACATAGAGAGTTTGGCAATAGAGTGGAAGCAACAACATATTGGCAAAGGAGGCATTGTTTTTAGACAGGGGCTTGTGAGTGAAAGGATAGAGAGGTAAAAGAGCATTAAGCATACAGATAAAAGGAACAAAGAACAATTAATACAAAACTTTAGAGAGTAAATGTACTTTAATAATGAATACTGAATGAGAATTGAATGTGTTGACATGTAAAGCAGAAGAATGACAGAAAATTTTAAGAGGCATATGTATGTGTAGCAGAGCAAAAAGTGCATCCAGTGGAACAAACATGGAGTTTCATAAAATCATGAAAGTAGACATTGATTGATTCAGCACTTATTCTTCTATAATGTATGAGGGTACTTTGAACAATGGAATTAGTCTTAATTGATGCTTTGATATTATAACAAACAACTAGTCAACTAGCTTCAGCAATGACAGAAATAATAATGGAAGCTTCAGGACGACAAGACTATTAGGCAACAAACCAAAGAAACAACAAGACCAACAATGACAACAATTCTTAAGAATGCATCAAGAATGACTTAAAGAAGAGCCAGAAACTTGGGGATAGAAGAACCTGTTTATTTCAATGTACACAAAGGTTTTTTATACAAATTTAAAAGTCTCTTCAAATCAATGATTGTTCCTCAATTTTGAAATGGTCCAATGGTTGGTTTCATAATGTTCAAACCTTATTTTCAAATTTTGTCATACTTCCAATCACATTCCTTGATTCCTCACTGACATCTCATTAGTTCATTCTTCGTTCATACCAACAATCCTTTTTTGTATGTCACTGCTCCTCAATTCAAATCCTTTACACCCTGTAATCCTCTTGAATTCTCTTTTAAAACTTACTTTTCTCTTTCTATATCTCCCTTATTCCTGTTTCTCCTGTACTCCTTACATTTGATCTTATTTCTCTTGTCTTATTGAATTCTTTTGATACCCTTTTATAAGTAAACCAGCTTTTTATCATTAACCTGAGCCTGATGATTGCCACTCTAAAAACCCCATACATTCTTTATCTTCATCTACACTCCTTCTTTCTCTACTACACCAGTTAAGCCTTTGATTAGAGAGAGGTTTTGTATGTCAGAGAGGGTGCTTATTGGTTCAGTCATCAAATGGATTAACAGAGAAACATGTATTGTCAGATTCTATGGACAAACAAGCAAACTGATTAGCACCAGGCAGCAGAGGCCTACAACTCATTCACTGCCCAATTAAAAATCCTCTTCCTGTTCAGTGAATGGGGCTGCAGGGCCCCTTTTAGAAGACAGATTCACCAATGAGACATCAGAAAAGGAATCTTCAGAAGCATTCTTTGCAGCTAAAAGCTACAGTAGAAGCTCCTATTGCTCAAAGGAAGAGAGATAGTGCACCTTCAGTCTTCGAGGGCAGTAGCATGCAAGGTGGCTGAGTTTTCGGCAGCAATATGTCACAACCCATCATTTTCACCTCATTATTCTGCACAACTTCCCTGCCACATGCCTTTTCCACCATCACTGACCCCTGACATGCTTATGCATTGGCTGCACATCACCAACTTGATCTGCATCTTTGATTGCATCTCTGATGTTTCTTTTGGAATGACATTTCCAAAAAACACTACAACAGCTCACCGCAGCTCACTACCACATTCAACTACCCACAAACTGACCATACAGTTTGGCACCATGTGTTTCAGCACCCCTCCTCTACCCCCTTCAATGTTGTTCTGGTGTTCCATTCTGCTGTAGTACTTAAACCTTTGTACTACAGTAGTCAGTCTTTAGTCTTGATATTGCCAATCCTTTTTTGTCCAAGTCTGTTCTACTTTTTATTGTTATACTTAGTAAGTCTCCTGATTCTTCTCAGTTTACTCTGTTTTTCATTTTCACTCGCCGATGCTGCTCTAAGTCCTCTGATCAACCTTTCTCTTGTTAGACTTTGCATCATCAACACTCAAACCCTAACTTCTCAGTGCGTCTTGCATTCTCAACGACTAAGACCACTTTGATGCTCCATAAGTCTATGTGCCAGTTTGCAGATCTCTCTGACTAGTGGGTTATTGCTCTAGATGAGAGCCCCCAAGTCAGCAGGACCTGACACAATGGCACAAGAAAGGTGTTGATGCACATTAGTAAGAAGCATCTACTTTCATGAGAATTCCTAAAGATAGAGACTATCCTGGCACTGAAGGTAGTGGAGTGATAAAAAGAGCATGTTCAAAGAGGAGTGAATGAGCAACAAGCAAATGAGAAGGTTGATAGACCAAATAAGAAGTGTTGGAACATTGTATTACAACTCATGCTTCAGCTCTATAAGCTGCTACTGATCACAAGCAACTTTGTATCAAGTAGCAATACTATTGTCTGAGCATCCTTCTGCTAGATTGTCAATGTGCTTCATAAGAGTGGGGTGTAGGCCATCATAAAAAGTTAGGCAAAGCTGAAGACTATTTGGATAACTGGCCTACTCTGCTAGAGTATAGGAGTCAATATAATTATCTAGAGACCATTTTCCTTGGCCATACTGATTGTGATCACAAAGAGAACATGGAGGAAGAGTGCTGCAGTCTTGGCTGAGTCAAGAGAAAAGAACTCAGCTTGAAAAACTGTCTCAAAAGTTTCTCAATTGATAAAGCTATTCACTCCCTCAGAGTATTAGAAAACTTGGAGTGCATATACTGATGCATGGCCTGACTTTATATTTGAAAGGACCTAGGCAATCTTCAAGGCATTGGAAGTAAGGGATTCACTGCTTAGTTAGATGCATGTGATGCAAGACTGAAGAAAGCATTCATCCACTGCCTAGTCATTATCATAAGCATTTAGAAGTGCTGGGCAAGGTATTTTAGTGTGTGAAACTGCAGAAATGTTGAAGCAGGATGCAGAGGTAGTGACTGGAGTAGGAGGATAATGCTTCAAGAGCATCTGAAGAGAGTAAAAGATGGTGTTTATGGTTTGGTATAATCTAGCAAGTTCAGTTGTGAAAGAGGCATGAGTAGTCTGCACTTGAGTCTCTAGAGCAAGTAGGCAGTTTCAGGCATCATACTTGGGGCTGAAAGCATTCAAGGAATTGGCTGGAACAGTTGGTTAAGTCATGGAGACTGTAGAGACTAGAAGTCGTCTGGTAAGAGAAAGACTAATAGACGCAAGAAAAGGAGGTTTAAGCAGGCTGAAGGAGGGCTTCCAGATCAGAGTTGAAGACTTGTTCTGCTGTGAGAGTGATCTCCAAAGGCTGTGGCTCAGTTGCATAGCTGGCAGAGGAAAATCCAAAGTGTATTGAGTATTGTATAGATAACTATCAGTCTAGCTACTTACTTAGCAGAGAAAAATCCAAAAAGAATAAGCCTGAAGATTTTCTATGCTGGAAGTGATGCTTCAGAGGATACATTACTGCTAGCATCTCCATGCTTTATATCATAATATAGAATGAGTGAGTATATGTCACTGCTAGCATCCCCATGTTCTGCATCATTGTATAGAACAGTGGAGTTCAGATTAGGCAAGGGTGAGGATGAGGGTGGGTTACTTGAGTATTTAGTAAAAAGTTGCATCTAAGAGGACCAAGTCAGTGCCAGACCCAGTGTACAATATGATGTGTATACAGACCTTTACTTGTAGTTTTTTGAGAGTGTTTTTCTCAGGTGCAAAAGCAGTGATTGTGAGAGAGAAGATGTCAGGTCCTGCTGACCTGAGGGCTCTCATCTAGAGCAATAACCCACTAGTCAGAGAGATCTGCAAACTGGCACATAGACTTATGGAACATCAAAGTGGTCTTAGTCATTGAGAATGCAAGGTGCACTGAGAAGTTAAGGTTTGAGTATTGATGATGCAAAGTCTAACAAGAGAAAGGTTGATCAGAGGACTTAGAGCAGCGTCAGCAAGTGAAAACAGAAATGAAGTAGATTGAGAAGAACCAGAAGACTAGTATGACAATAAAAAGTAGAACAGACTTCAACAAAAAATCAGCAATATTAAGACTAAGAACTGATTACCATAATACAAAGATTTAAGTACTACAGCAGAACAGAACACTAGAACAACATCAGAGGGGGTTGAGAAGGGCACCAAGACACATGGCACAGAACTGTATAGTTGGTTTGCAAGTAGTCAGATGTGGAGACAAGCTACAGCAAACCATCGTGGTGTGTTTCAGAGATGTTGTCCTAAAAGAAGCATTAGAGATGTGATAAAAAATGCAGATTAGATCAGTGATGGGTTATGCTAGCAGTTCGTTCCAGGGCAGGGATGGAAAACTGTTGGATCAACTATAATATTAAAAAGTTAAGCTCATCTTCCAAGTTTGTCCTGCCTCCATTATGTCTAATTCTCAGCACAATGTTCCTGAGTTGTCCCTCATTGGTCTGTTCTAGGAGTGGTGGAACAATAATGCACTGGTAAGTGGTGCCAGAGTTCTGCTTCCTGACTCTGCTATAGTGTGATTGTTGTTGTTGCCATGAGATGGTGTGTGTGCTGGTGGCACCGTGCTCCAATTCAAAGGAGAAACTTAGCATGCGCCAGTATTGTCATAACAGCCACCTCAGCTATTCTTTCAAGATGTGCTGGGAGATGTCAGTGGACATGAGCGCAGAAAGAGAGAGGAGGAGAGGAGAAGAGTGAGTCAGGGTGGCTGGCCCAAGCCAGAGAAGAGAAGGGTGGCATAGGAGAGCGATCATACATGAAGCTCAAAGGAGTTCTTTGGAGGACAAGGAAGATGATGAGATGGCCATAGTCAATCGCTGGTGGACCCAGGCTACTATAAAGAGATAACACCCAGTGTCACTTCTCTTTTTTTCTAAGCCTTTGCCCATTGTTTCAATGAATTTTGAAGAGCCCAGTAGTCTGCTGGCAGGTTTGGCAAAGGCCTGGAAGAAGTGTCACACCGAGACTGTGCTAGGTCAGTCTCCTTTCTAAAACATTCTTGCATGGAGACCCTGCTCCTCCAAGATCCCTCCATTTTTTTATAAGTGTTTTCACTGCTGTTGGAGCAGCCCTTCAATCTTGTTGTGGCCAGGTCTAAGAACATGGGCTTCCATATGCACTTTGATCACTTGCTGGCCATGTCATGCCAGATGCAGTTTTAGAATGAGAACTTGTATTGGCAACTCTAAGAGGCCTGTGCTGAACTGGAGCAGGAGCAGAGGAGGATCATGGCAGCAACCAGTGGGTCTGAGCACCTGAGGGAGTCAGAGATGTGGTGGCAATGAGAGACAAGGGCAGCACAAGCAGAACTGAAGCATCTTCAATAGGTAACCTATTTTCTGAGTTCTGAAAAGGAAGAGGAAGAGGTATGGAAGGCCAATATTAGTATGCAGACAGAGGAGGATGAGGTGCCATCAACTGGGGTTGCTTTATTAAGTCCCATTGGAGATGATCAGGACACATCAGTCCAATGAAGGTGGTTAATTAAGCATGTGGCCATAAAGTTGGCATGATTCCTGAGTGAGTTTTTTGGAGTTGTGCAGGGCAGCCACTAAGTCATTAGTCGCAGTTCAAGGATTGTTTGCCTTGAAGTACATGTTGGAAAAGGCATCATGGATTTGATTGAGCAATCCTTCTTCATTGTGAGCAGCAGAACAGAGTTGAGATGCTGAAGGAGAATGATGTGTTTGTTGAGGGCATTACAATCTGCTTCAAAAGACTTTTTTGGATATATGTCTGATCTTTTAGTCAGCATGTCAGGCTTAGTGCCAAAGCAGCTGAGGCAGTAGTGGATGGCGAAGTTGTACTTAAAGAGAGTTTTGGACCATTGTGTTTGGTGCTGACTGAGTTGCTTTATCATAGTGAAGTACTGAAGGTTGTTGTGATCATAGTATACTTGAATGCAGTGCCATGCACTCTCTAAGTATGCTTATCATTGCTTGAATGGTCAAGAGCTCTTTGTTGTAGATGTTGTAGTTGAGTTCTGTGGCAATTATAGACTAGGTATAGAATGCCATGAGTCGAAGATTCTTGCTATCAGAATCCATCTGTGAGATGATTTCAGTAATTGCATAGTTAGAGATGTCACACTTGAGAATAATAAGGAGCAATGGATCATAGTGGTAGAGGATCAGAGCAGAGATGAATGCCTTCTTTAGAAGGTCAAAGACACTCTGACAGCCTGCATTTCAATCCTAAGTGGTATCCTTCCTAGTTAGGTGGGTTAGGCACTTGGTGATGCCTGAATAGTTGTCAATGAACTGCCAATAAGAAGTTGGTAAAGTCTAGAAAGGACTGAAGTTCTTTGAGGTTCTGTGGTTGAGGCCAGTTGATGATGGTGTTGATCTTGGCAGAGTCCATGCAGACTCCATCAGAAGATACAATAACATTAAAGTACTCCACTTTTTTAGTGTGGAAGGAGCATTTTTCTAATTTAGCATGCAGGTTATATCATTGAAAACACTCTAGTACTTGTTGTATATGTCCTCAATGTTTTTTAAAAGAATCGGAGTGGATCAAGATGTTGTCCAGGTATACAATGACAAATACATTGTTCATGTCATGGAAAATATCATTCATGAAATACTGGAAGGTGGTGGAGGAGTTGGTCATTCTGAAAGGCATCATGAGGTATTCAAAGAGTCCATAGCAAATGCGGAATGCTGTTTTCCATTCATGACCTGAGGCAATGCAAACATTGTTGTACTCTGATCAGAGATTAATCTTTATATAGACCTTTGCACTCTGAAAGCAGTCAATTAGATCCTTAATGAGTGGTAAGAGGTATCGGTTCTTCAAAGTGACCTAGTTAAGGCCTTGGTAGTCAATGCAAAGTCATAGCATACCATCCTTCTTTTTAGCAAAGAAAATGGGCATGCCAGTGGAGGAGGCAGAAGGTTGTATAAAGCCCTTCTCAAGCATATTGTTGAGGTAATTCTTGAGTGTGCATAGTTCAACTTCCAACATGTTATAGATTTTTTCAAAGGATGGTGATGTTTTTTTCTCTAAATCAATCTTGTAATCATACAAATGGTGAGGGGGTAGTTCTTTAGTGCTTTCTTTGAAGAACATGTCAGCGTATTCATAGTATTCAGAAAGAACAACTTTGTGGAGGATCTGATCTTCTAATTTTGTCTTGGGAGTAGGCATATTGGCATTGGCTTATAAATGCTCTTTGAATAAAGAAAGTGAGACATGGAGCTGGTAGGCTTGTGCACCCTTTTGTATAATACAAGCAAAGGGAGCTGCACTGATCTATATATAATGGCATGACAATGACTAATGAGAATGGCACAACTCCTGGGAATTGATCTGATGACCAATTCTGACTAATTCTGACTAAGGCTGACAAAGATTTTGACTGTTTAGCTCTTTTTTCACTCTTAAATCCATAGAAAATAAAAATTTGTATGGTAGACACTTTCAATATATGCATTTCATTGTTTGACCATATGTGGAAGGTAGCCCAAGGTCTGTAGGTGTAGAAATGGCCAAACGCAATTTAGTGAACACTGTTTTTCATGCCTCACATGTTTCAGGCCAAACATGACCAAATAACCTGTCATTCCAACATCATAGAAAGAAATCTACACAACAAAGTAAGTATTGATCTAACTATTAATTAATTAATGTTAATAACAAACATTGATAGCTTATCAGTGAAACTTCGGCAACTTTTGACTATTGATACATCAGCAAAGTAAGTATTGATCTAACTATTGATTAATTAATGTTAATAACAAACATTGATTTTAGCTT
>JABAKA010008201.1:0-15068 GCA_018857285.1 Termitomyces sp. Mi166#008 | reverse complement strand
CTCCAGGAACTTGATGACTCTGCATCACTGACTCCAGAACTTGATGACAACCAACATACAGACTTAGAAACTGAAATCCAACAGCCTATCCCATCACGCGCTTCACCTGACAATGGTCCAGCAAACACCGATGATCCAGAATGAATTGCACAGCCATGAAGATCCAACAGGACACGAGTCCGGACAGAACAAGCTGCAGCAGAAGGGGAGCAAGGACCAATGAGACTTGAGAGGACAGTGGAGGATGCGTGAGAAAGTGGTAAGCAACTCAAAGAACTGAGAGCCACTAGGAACGATCTAGCAATCAAAACTGAGGCACCACCAATCAAGGACCTGGAACCTACACCCGCGCCCACTGATGCTGACCTTAAAATCAACCACGATTGGATCCTTGCCACGATATCTCAAGTGGGAGACATCAAGCCACTATCCATCAGTGAAGAACTGAAAACCTGGCAGGAAGCATTGAGGAGCCCAGACGTGGAAAAATGGGAGAACGCATACAAAGAAGAGTTAAAATCACTAAAAGACATGGGTGTGTATTGTCTTGTCCCGTGTTCAGCAGTGCCCAGCGGGCAAAAAGTAAGGAAAGGATGACCCATATTTAAAATTAAGTGCAATGAACAGGGAACACCAGTCAGATACAAAGTTAGACTCATGTTCAAAGAGTACAAACAGATCTACAGTGAAGATTATAACAAAACCACCTCCCCAACTGCACGCATGGAATCATGGCACATTCTCCTTCACATCACAGCAACAGAGGGTTGGGATGCAACCCAGATTGATATCAAGACTGCATTCCTATACAGTGTGTTACCGGACGACGAAGTTCAATACATGGAACAGCCTGAAGGTTTTCAGGAACCTGGGAAGGAGGACTGGGTATGTGAATTGGTGAAAAGTCTGTATGAAATGAAGCAGGCAGGGAGGATCTGGAACAAGACAGTAAATGAACAGATGTTGTCCTGGGGATTCACGTGACTCACCTGTGAATCTTGCATCTATCATTAAAAAACCAAGACAGGCGTAGTCATCGCTGCCATCCACATTGACGACTTCCTGTCAATTGCAAGCTCAAAGGAAGAAAACGACCTGTTCAAGTCCCAGATGCATCAAACCTGGACAATCTCAGACCTGGGGATGCTGAGATACATCGTCGGTGTCTCAGTCAAATGGGACAGACAGAATTGCTCAGTGTCTCTTTCTCAAACCGCATTCATTAATTGTGTCATACAGCAGTTTAGACAGGAGGAGGCGCACCTGGCATTACTCTCCATAGAGCTGGGATGCAAACTCAGATGACCAAAATGCAAATCACAAACTCAGGATGAGAAGGATGTAATAGCCAAACTGCCTTACAGGTCACTCATCAGATGCTTATTGTATATAGCAATCGCCACATGACCTGACATCACATTTGCTGTACAACAATTAACTCAATTCCTAGACAACTACGATCAATCATACTGGGATGCTGGCATCTGTCTCCTTCAGTACCTGAAAGGAACAAAAGATATGAAGCTACACCTCAGTGGGTCATCAATAGCATTAAGGGGATTCACAGATGCAGATTGGGCAAGCTGTCTGGACACAAGGAGGAGCACTGGCAGATACATGTGGTCACTAGGCACAGGTGCCGTATCATGGGTGGTAAAAAAGCAGAAGACAGTTGCAATGTCATCCTGCGAGGCCGAATACATGGCAGTGTATGAGTCAACTCAAGAGTGCATCTGGCTCCATGCCCTCATGAAGGCCATAGGGTGGGACTTCATGGATCACCCAACAACTCTATTCTGCGACAATAAGGCAGTGATCACGCTCTCAGAAGACCCGATGGCACACGCGAGGGTGAAGCACTTTGACATTAAATACCACTTCATACATGAGCATGCACAAATGGGTGAAATTGTTATCAAGTACATCAACACAAGAGACAACATCACCAACATATTTACTAAAGCCCTGGCCAAACCTCTGTTCTTACACCTACAATAGATGATGGGAATAGGATAACAGCGCCATGCTTCCATGCAAGGAGGAGATGGAGTTGGTTTGTGGTAAGGAGGAGTCTTAGAACCATGAATGCGATTGTACTACAAATGCCATTGTGACCTATGTGATATGTGAAAGGGTAGAAGGGACAATTGCCGGACACTGCTTTGTCAAGAGACAGCTTTGTCCACAGACATTATATATACTGCACACAACTCAAGCTAACCCTCAGTTATGTTTACATGTTCTGAGGGTGAGTCTCTATACATACGATACATTACAGATTAACTAACAAACTACACCTAGATTATACTTACGTGTGTATCTAGGTATATAAATACAGTTACATTTACACGTTCTGAGGATTATACTTACGCATGTATCTAGATTCCAACAGAGAATAGCAGTGTGATGATCCAATACAATGCCTTGTAGATAGGACATGGCAAATGCAACTCATGCTTGGTCAGAAGCAAAAGTGTGTGGCTTGCCTTGGAACATGGTCAAGCACTGAACAAGAAAGATTTGCCACTTCTGAGGGTTGTGCCCGCTGAAGGATTTGAGTTTCTGAATATCTAGCCATCCCTCACATGCAAGAGCCTTGTGCAGGCCACCAGGATCACCTCAATCATTGCTGTTCCAGGTGGGAGCACCAGCATTGTAGTAATAGTAGTAGTGATTTCCAGCACCACCTTGCAGCAGAAATGCACTGATCACTGATCCCCATTTGCTAGGAGAAAATCCTCCCAGTGCTTCATCACCAAGGGGCAGCCCACTGAGCAACCAGCTGGGGAGGCTGCCACTCAGAGGTCTGGAAAGTGGCCTGGAGAAAAGAGTGCCACTTGAGTTACATGTGTGGCCCATGCTGAGGGAGAAAGGACTATATGCCAAGCTGTATCCCAAAGAGGGAGGTGCTCCCAAGCCTTGTGAGGCAGTGCCAAGCCCAGGACCATTGACCAGGATAAATCCTTGGTTCTGAGGGACCCAAGCTGAGGCCAGTTGTTGGGAGTCAAGGGATATGGCATTGCCAGCTGGACCAATGGGTGGTCGTGGTGGCCTGGTCATAGAGACAGTGGTCAGAGGGGAGGGAGGATCTCTTTGGGGTAGCTCAGTGAAGTGAGTATGGGTTTGAAGTGATGGTGGTGGGGAATCTCAGAGATCCAAGTGCAGAGGTCTTTCACATTGAAAATTCATGTGAAGAGGCTGATCTTGTTTGAATTTGAGGTGGGCCTACTGGGCTGTGCCAATGTCAGGTTTGTTGATATGTAGCTCAGCATATGTTCAGAGCAGACATCTTCCTCAATGGGTGCAGGGGGTGTCTGTGAAGTGGAGTGTCATGGAGGGGGTATGGAAATAGAAGGAGCACCTGAAGGTTGATCCCAAGTTTGAAATGAATAGGTAATGGCTGGGGCAGTTGCTCCAATGAAGTGGTATGTGCAAGAATGGGGTTAGTCTGTGAAGATAGTGGATTGGGTGGTGTACTGACACTTTTCTCCCCCTTAAGATCCACCAAAATAAGTTGATGGATGGATTCAGGGTTGGAGGGCTCCAGGCAATCTTTATTGACAACTTCTTTGAGGGTCAGGGCAGATCTGGACTTGAGGGAGAAGCTAGCAGTGAGCTGAGTATTTCTGGCTTTGAATGTCATAGTCATCAACTTCCAATCTATGTCTGGGTTAGCTTCATACAGCCATGGCAAACTTAAGATGATTGGCATGGCATAGTGTAGCTGAGTTATGAGTAGATCAACTGGAAAATTGAGACCATTGGCTAGAGAGATGATGTTGGAGTGGTGATGGGTAACAAGTCCAAAGGCAGTGGAGGTACCATTGAAGAGTTGAAGTTCAATGGGGTTTACTGATTTCCTTGGTTTGAAGAGCTAACTCCAAGCTTACAAAGGTGCCTGTAGCACCACTGTTGATCAGGGCAGCATGTGTGGCACTGGTCAATCAGAGCATTATGTCAATGATGAAGGACCTTGCTGAGCTAGAGTGTAGTTGTCTGAGGAAAGCAAAGGTTGTCAGGGTGGAATTGCTGCAAGAGAAAAAGTGAAAAGAGATGATGGAGGTGGGTGAAGAGGAGCTCTGATTCAAGGCCATGGTGAGGTGGCATCAGTTGCTCCTAGGGTTGATGCTTTGTAACCAAGGTAAGCTGAGAACAAGAGGAGTGTTCTCATGCAAGTGAGTGGTGAGCATTTGTACCTCCTACATAGTGCCATTTCTAAAGGTGAGTGGAACAACAGCATAGTATGTAATGCTGCCAGCAGATGAGGGTTTACCATTAGACAAGCACAAACAAATGGGGGTAGAAAGTTGAATGAGGAGTAGAGAAGCAGAGTGGGCCCAGGAGAAATTGACGAAGTTGTCAGTGGTACCACTGTCAACCAGTGTGGTGGTGGATTTGGAGTGAGGGTCAAAGAAGGTGTGGAGGACAAAGGATTGGAAAAAGCAGAAGGAGAGATAAACAGTGTGGGTATCTGAAGCAGGGGCCAATGCACATAAGTGTGAAACTGGTGCAGAGAAGATGTCAGAGTTCACTCTGCAATTTAGCATGTCTTCATGTTCTACTAAACCACAGTCTTATTTTTTGCATACTGGAAGTTGTATTCATTGCCATCAATGACCCAGATGACATGGTCCAATACACTTCACTTGAGGCAGTCCTGGACAAAATGACCTGGCTTGCTGCACAACAGGCAAACACTGCTGCTCCTTTGTTTTCTCTGGCACAGCAATCCAGGGGTGATCTGTATTCTATGCCTGGTTTACCTGCAAGCATTCCTCACCTTTCACCAAGTCTGGACCCTCAGTATTGTGTCCCTGACAGTCTTTGCCATTGCAACCTGACTGGCACAGCTCAGCAATTTTCTCAGCATCAGTGGCCTGTAGCCAAGCTGATGGGCATAGTGCAAGGGAGTTCTGATTGCTACCCTGTGTATGTGCCAGGTGAGTGAAGGTCAATAAGAGAGGAGCTGCATCAGTGACATTTGAAGGGTTTGAGAAACAGGAAAATGAGGGTCAGGGTTGGGTGCCCAGTGGTCAAGGAACATCTCAGCATGAGGCAGGTAAGGCAGATGGGTCTTCCCAGTGGCACTGGTCAATCTGAGTGATAAGGTTTTTGAAACCCTCATAGGTAGGCTGCTTCAGCATGAGTCGGAGCACATCATAAATGCACTTTGGCAAGGCCTTGCTGAGCTGGAACCTCAAGGCATTGTAGTTCCTGCCTGTTTTGTAGGCCTCCTTCTCAAATTGAACAACAAACATGGTGAAACATTCATCAGTGCTCATTCTGAGAGACATGAGTTTTCTTTCAGCCTCAGTGACCATGTCAAACATGCTGAACTTGAAGGAAAACTTGTTACTGAATGCCTACCAGTTTGTGAAGAGGAGGTGGCCAAGATTGAAGTGGAGAATGGTGATGTAGTGATCCAGCACAATGCCTTGCAGGTAGAATGTAGCAAACGCAACCCATGCTTGGTCAAAAGCAAAAGTGTGTGACTTGCTCTAAAATGTAGTCAAGCACTGAATAAAAAAGATTTGCTATTTCTGAGGGTTGCACCTACTGAAGAGTTCAGGTTTCTAAATGTCTAGCTGCCCCTCATGTGCAAGAGCCTCACACATGCCACCAGAGTCATCTCGATTGTTGTCGTTCCATGCAGGGGCATCAGCATTGTAGTAATAGTTGTAGTGATTGCTGGTGCCACCTTATGGTGGAAACACACCAATTGCTAGTCCCCATCTGCCAGGGGGTCCACCATCAGGGAGTCCACTCAGAGAAAATCCTCCTAGTGCTCTACCACTGAGGAGCGGGCTGCCAGACAGCCAGTTGAGGGGGCCACTGCTTGGGGGTCTCAGAGATAGTTTAGGGGGAGGAGCACCACCTGCATTGCCTGCACCAAAGAGGAAAAACCCATATGCCAAGCCATATCCAGAAGGAGGAGGTGCTCCCAGGCCTTGTGAGGCAGTGCTGAGCCTGAGACTATTAATTAGATCAAATTCTTGGTCCTGAGGGGCTCAAGCTAATACTGGTTGTTGGGGGTCAAGAAAGATGGTGTTGCTAGCTGAACTATTGGATGGTTATGGTGACTCAGTTGCAGGGATAGCAGTTGGAGAAGAGAGAGGAGGATCCCTTCTGGATAGCTCAGTGAAGTGAGTACAAGTTCAGGGCAGAAGCGACAGTGGTGGAGAATCTCAGAGATCCAAGTGCAAAGGTCTTTCATGTTGAAAATTCACATAGGGAGGCCAGTCTCATTCAAACTCAGGGTGGGCCTACTCTAGAGCTGTGCCGATGTTGGGAAGTGCAGGCCTACTTCACACACTGCCACTTGTTCAAAGAGTCCCTCAGAGAGGTGAGACCTTGAAGGAGGGTTGAAGCTGCTTTCAGATTATTTCAATGTCAATCATTTGAATTAGTGGCAGCAGGTTTTGGAGCAGTGGTGTTGGAGGCATGCCAGGCCATGGGTCTTTTCTTCTGAACATGGAAGAAGTATGCATGCAGTGTTGGTCACTGATAAGCTCCAAAAAGTTCTATTTGCAAAATAGTTAATTTTTTCAAAATTTTCTTGTTTTTTTTTTTGTGATGTGATAGGTCATGTGACTTGTCAAAAACACAAAAATCACATCCAGTATTGTAGTCTAGAACATTCTGTCTTGAAAAAAGGATAGCATAGGGAAAAGCTGTCTAAAAAGAGGTTTGCTATGACTTTATAGGCTCCACTTGACAGTATTAACATTCCCATGACATCAGAATTAGTACATATTTAGGGTAGTAGGAGAAAAGGAGAGCTTACCAATTTCTCTGCTCTAATAGTATATAAGATGTACAAAAAGTAGAAAAAAAAAACAAGCAACGTTCTATGCAAGGAATTCACCCTCACTATAGTCCTACATCTTACGCTCTACATTCTACATGGCCCTCATGCAGTTAGTCAGCAGCTATTGTTAGTGCCACTTCTGCCAAGTCTCTAATGCTTTAAGTCTATGTTGCCTCTTGCGAGGCAAACCACGTGCTTGGTGACCGTTGCTAAGCAACTACATTGCCTTTGCAGTAATTTTATGCACCTTTTGAGGCATAGTTTAAAGTTCTGTGCTAAGCACCTACATGTGGAGCGCCATGCCTTTTGAGGCATAGTTTAAGAGGGTACAGGGCAGCATTACCAGTCTGCTCCTCCCTCTGCCACTGCTGCCTTAGCCACTCCTGCAATTCCTGTTCAAGAGGTGTCTACTCACATACCACCACCTCTGCCACTGCTGCCTTATCCAGGGTCCCCTCCCTCCTATTCAAGTCGCATGACAGTTGGCAAAATCAACAACAGCCACTATCGCCAAGCTTGTTGCCAATAATAGTTGCCAAGTCTGTCACCAAGAACTATCAGCAAGAAGCATTGCCAACAATGGTTGGCAACATTGGTCAGCAAGATTGTCACCAAGACTGATTTCAAAGAGGGAAAATTTAGCACCTTGAAGGTTTCCATTGGCACACCTACCTCTAAACACCACTATTCTCCCTCATCTAGCAATCCTACTATAGTTTCTTTACAAGTCCATTAGCTTATCCAGCCAACAGCTATCTCTACATCATCTGCAGATTGATTCTTTAGAGCCCTGCCAGAACCCACCTTACATATTTTCTTTGTGCTTTGGATTTATCATCAATTTCTTATAGGTAGCCAATAATCTACCTACATTCATTGATAGGTTGTTTGTGTCTTGGAACAAGGGCTCATGCAGATTTCTCTTTCTAGCATGCATCTAGATGACCAAGCATGCTATCATCGCATTCCCAAACTCACCTGATGAGAAGGAAACATGGATCTTGGCAACCAAATCACACAACTTGTCATGCAGCAAGGCATCATCCTGTAGAAGTCTGAGCTGACATAGTGAGAGATCTCCTCACTCATAGAGTTCAAAGAACATCAAAATGCGATCAGCCCAGACCTCTGCAGTGGCCTCTAATGCAGAGTGCCTCAGATTCTAAAAGAACTCCTGAGTCCTTAGAGAGAATGCTTTTTACAAGAGGCAGAACTCCTTTAGGATCATGTCACATTGCTGAGAATATTCTGCCCATTGTCCCACACACTGGAGCAAGTGGTCACCATCATCCTGAGATGTGTTTTCTTGTCCCAAAGAGGTCAGAGAGGTGTGAACAGCTGGTGCTGCCACTGGAACCCAACAGAGAGGCTGGTGGGCAACAGAGATGGTGGGAGGCTGAAAGCCATTCCATCCACTTGAGTACACCAGTCCTGCTATGGGGCAGAGCAGTGCTGGCAAGTGCCAGAGCAGTCCACACCTGGTTCTGAGCCTCAAGCAGCACTCCAGTATAGGTTCAGGTGTCCAAACCTTGTATGAGGAGAGGTGCCAGAAAGTGCCAGTCACTGCTCAGACCTCAACTGATCAAAGGCCCCAGCAAGTACTCAGTCTGATCTGTCAGCCAGTAGCAAATCAGAGGATACAGTGCAACAGGTATGACAGGCTGCTGCTGGCTTGGAGGAGTGACAGGATTGTTGGCTGGGTTTTGAAAAATAGGGCAGCCAGACTGATCAACCATGTAGGTCACCGTTGGCCAGTAGTTCTGAGTATAAGTTGCCATTTGAGGCTAGCTGATGAGTGGGGATAGTCTCAATATTATTTCAGGTCTCACTGACCTGGGAGCTCTCACCTAAAGCAATAACTCACTAGTCAGAGAGATCTGTGAATGAGCACGTAGACTTATGAAGCATCAAAGTGGTCTTTGGTCATTGAGAACACAAGACACATCAAGAAGTTAGAGTTTGAGTATTAATGATGCAAAGTCCAGTGAGGGAAAGATCAATTGGAGAACTTAGCCAGTGTCAGTGAGTAAAACCAGAAAACAGAGTAGATTGAGGAGAACCAAGAAATTAGTATAACAATGATAAGAATGAAACAAACTTGGGCAAAAGAGTTGGCAATATTGAGACTAAGGACTGACTACCATGGTATAAAGGTTCAAGTACTACAGCAGAACAGGACACTGGAATGACATTGGTGGGGGCTGAGACACACAGCACAGAACTGTATGGTTGGTTTGCAGGTAGTCAGATGTGGGGGTGCACTGCAGTGAGCCATTGTGGCATGTTTCAAGCATGTCATCCCAAAAGGAACATCAGAGATGCAGATCAGATCAGTGATGCAGTCAGCTGATGCATAAGGTTTGGAAATCCAAGCAGCTGATGCGTAAGGCACATTGGAACATGTTGGTGATAGTGGGGAAGGCACATGGCAGGGAAGTTGTGCAGGATGATGAGGCAAAAATGATGGGTCATAACAAGTACATCAGCTGATCATTGTCAATTACATATCACTAGTACATACCAGCCCACTTAGCCAATAGCTCATAGTCAGCAGCTCCTGCTTAGCATACAGGGATTAGTCACCATACTAGCTGATATAGTATATAGGATGGGCTTGGAAATGGTACATCCTCAGTCCTGACAATAGCAGTGTCATTGGGTCTACACATAGACATGACTGTGAGCACCTTCAGTGATGGCCTCCACTCTTGCCTTGCTCCTGCCTTCATGCCTCTTGCTCACTGCCCATCTTGCTGCCCATCTGTGCCTCTGCACCCAGCTTGCTTGCTGCTCACCACCTTCTGAGGAGGGAGTAGAGTGGTGGGTGGGTTATAGGGTTTCCCATAGATAGCAGTCCCCTTACATTATCTTCTACTAATGTTTTTGAAGCCATGGCCAATCATATCAATAGAACTTTGTATCAACCTTCTATGTAATCACTCACTAACTCACAATCTCTCTCTTGTCTTGGCAGCAACTCAATTTGATCCTCAGTTTGATCTAGAGTACAAGGCATATATTTGTGACCTTGCCAAGCAGCTACACATGTTTTTGGAGGCACAGAAGATTGCTTCAAAGAACTTACATGCAGGCAGCTTAAACTCAGAGAGGCAAGACAACTTCAAGATTGATACTGCAGCTTAGAACTTCTGAAACCCCCATCACTCATGTTTTTAACTCTTGTCACTCATGTTTTCTTTGTAGTACTTGATGTTTTGCATGCATGTGGTGTCATGTTGTCATGTGCTAGATTATTTACTTTTAAATTGGAACTTGTCATCTTTCCATTCATGACCACCACTTCATGCATGTCCACAAACACAGACTGAACCTCTCTGTTCCCTCTCTTCCTCATGCAGATTCTTCTAATCCTTTCAACTTTTCACAGAGTCTTCTTGGTGTAGGTAGTTTACTGATTTTCTACATTATCACTGATTTAGTCTGAAATAGCCTTTGAGAGTTTTTAACAACAATTTCAGGCCACACAAGGTATGATTTCTCTTCAACTGAGCTGCATTACTAACCAGCCTTGCTGTATGTAGTCTCTACCTTCATTTACTCCTCCCTCTTTGACAAGTGCAACTCATGCTGAACTTCTGGGTGCTGGAAATATGATGTACTTTGAGTTATATAGCACATATAATCAGCTTAAGGCTGAGATTGGTCCTCTTTGATATGTGTATAATTTGTTCCTCATGTAAATCTCCTACTGATAGGCCATTCTGACTGCATCCACCACTTTGAAATTGGAATCTATACATTCTCAGGATTGAGGAGAACCTCTAAGATGCATGTCCTCACTTGCTTCACAACCATCTCCTAAGAAAGAACCCAGCAAGAAAGACTGACATGATTACTCAGATGTTTCATTTTGAATGAAGAAAGATTGGCACCAATGGTCAGATAAACAGAAGAATAAGAAAATACATGTAAAGACACTTGGGTTTCTTACTGATGCAGATGAAAATGCTATTAGTGGCCCCAGACTTGCTGAAATGACCAAAACAGCAAAAATGATATAGAACAAGCTCAAAAAACATTTCAAAGACCCACATACATGGAAAAAAAAAGACAATCAAGGTGAGGGACTACTTTTATTGCAACATGCTTGCTCAATACCCTGAATTTTTACTTGCTGATGACAATTGGAAGCTTGAATGCTTTGCAACAAACTGCTATCCTGACTGGGCAAGAACATCACAAGCATCAGCATCAAGTATGTTTTCTTCCTAATGTCTTTTGCTCCCTTCTTAATTCTCAATTCACAGGCCCTCCATCTGAGGCATCAGTGAAATGCCTGCTTGCAGATTCTGACTCAAATAGACCAAAACTAAGAAAGTGAAGACGTCTATCTTCTCCACCTCATGATGTACTTGTTTTTGAAATCAGTGACAGTGAACCAACAGGTGCATTGCTACTCTCTATTAATCATGTCTGTTCACTGAACTTGTCCTACAGCAACATCAGCATGGTCTTCCTTCACTTTGCAAATGCCAACTCTCTTGACATCACAAGCACCAGCCCTCTTGGCATCTCAAATGCTGGTTCCCTCCACTTCACAGATGTTGGCTCCCTCCACTTTGCGAATGCTGGCCCTCTTGACATCATCAACATTGGTTCTCTCCACTTCACAAACACCAGCCCTCTTAACATTGCAAACGTTGGCAACACTGCCTCTTGCCATGTCACAAACATCAACTTTGCAAACCTTACCTTCTACCACATCACAAACGTCAGCTCCCTCTACTTTGAAAATGCCAGCCCTCTTGACATTGCAAACATTGGTACCCTCAACCTCACAAACACTGCCTTCTACCACATCATCAATGTTGACTTTACAAACTTTGACTTTACAAACATTGGCTCCTACTTCAAAAACACTGGCCCTCTTGACATCACAAACATCAGCTCCTTCCACTTTGCAAATGCCAGCCCTCTTGATGTCACAAACATTGGTATCCTCAACTTCACAAACACTGCCTCCTGCCACACAAACATTGACTTTGCAAACCTTACCTTCCACCACATCAACACACCAAATCCTTGATCCACTGTAAGTCATTTATTACTTACCAAAAACCTTACTAACTTTTTCTAAGTAAAAATGTTTCAATACCACAGGTAACAATTGTTATTCCTGCAACCACAACTTCCAGCCAACTGACCACTGCTACCAACACTATCAACACTACTAAGAAATCAAATCAATTACAAGTAATCAGATGCATTAGTTACCAGATATGAGCAGATAATAAATGGTATGTTCTGTATTATTACTAAAAATACACATCTGTATGATTCAGAATAACCAGGCTGAGCTCAAATGAATGCAGAAAAAATGGATGATTGCATTTGGACTGTGCAGATTGTTGCATATAGTCTCAGTAAATCTGTTTACAAATCACAAAAATATCTGGAGATTCTGTGGATTTTAGAAGTGCAGAAAA
This sequence comes from Termitomyces sp. Mi166#008, assembly GCA_018857285.1. Lineage (NCBI taxonomy): Eukaryota > Fungi > Basidiomycota > Agaricomycetes > Agaricales > Lyophyllaceae > Termitomyces > Termitomyces sp. Mi166#008. Next base: position 2,813 of record JABAKA010008201.1, on the reverse strand, counting down.
AATCTGACAAACTCAGATATTGCCAGATGATCCCAGAGCCAGTTCTCACTGGGTGTCAACTCTATTTTCCCCATCAAGCCTGTATCCAGTGTTTTCAATACTTGTAATATTGGTCACACCCTAATCAGCAGAAAGGAAAAGCAATAGTAGGTCAGTAATCACCATGATTGTAAGGGAATGGCTAGACCATAGAATACTCAACCAAGACGTGAGCCAGACAATGCCCAGACAGATGGCAAGTGAGCAATAAGCAAGCCACAAGGGTGAGCCTGGTGTGAGTGAGGAGTAAGCTAGAACAAGAGTGGGCATGACAATAGAAGAGTGCATTACTGGTAGCCTTACAGTTGGTTTAGTGGATAGGCCTGGTAAACACTGCTATTGTTCAGCCTAAAGATGTTCCATCCTGCAGGCTGCCTTATATACATCTCTGGGTACCTATGACTAACACTATATGACACATCAGCCCAAGGTATGTAAAGGAGAATGACTAATAATAATCATGAATGAGTAATAGTCTGATCAATGACTCATAAAAGATGACTAATACTGGCAGAAGGGGATAAGGGAATGCTGGGCAGTCTGAATAACAGTTAGAAGAAGACCAATCATACTGAACTAAGCTGAGCTAGATTGGATGTGTCCTCATAAGGAACTGTCTCCTTACAATGATACTCAAGAGTTGAAAGGAAAACATACAGTGAAGTCAACTTTCTGAGCACCAGATACAGTAATGATGTGACTGGCAGGGAGCACATAGTGCTGCTTTGTACAAATTTCAGGACAGTAAATGCCTAATGGTAAAGCAGAGTCTTTCAATCTGACATGGGTCAGTTGTTTGAGTCAACATATTGTATAATCCTACGCATTGATTCTCTATCAGTAAATCATTCAATTATTGGATATGACGGAAGGAGTGGTGCCAACTTCATATATTTCAGATTTGTTTACTAGAGTCATGGGTCAATTCATGGCCAAAGTGGACAGGAGAAGGCTGGACAACAAGTAGTGATGTGTGCTGCATTCTTACTTGGCCTCAAAATAATGCATTTTCCTAGGACTTGTTAAGAAGATTGACATTTGACGAAGGACCTTCAGAGCAACTTGGAGATAATTAGGTGACTCGGGGAAAGCAAGACATCTGCCAGTGGGCCTTGGCATGTACACAACCCCGAATTTTCTTCAAAATTAAAATGCCAGGCACGGTCCAGCTTGTCACAGTTAGCCATTGGAAGGCAGAACTTAGGTCTTTCTGGGAGATGTGCATTTTTAAGATGCTACTCAAACTTGTCTCTGTAGAAGGATCGGTCCACCCATCTAACATACACCAAATTCTGCCAAATGAAGGACACTACTGTTACCAGATGTTTACAGACTTTCTGATCAAGCGGAAGTTTTAAGGATCTTGCAGGGTTCTGGAGCTCTGGAGGAAGAGTCACATGAGTGTCCTTTCCTGGGCTGATGGGAATTGGGTGTTATTCGTCCTTCCCACACCCTATGTAGTGTGATCAAATCATCCTTGAGGTCGAGTCAGTTATCTGGCAACTGTCTTTATTCAGTGAGGAAAGCATTGGCAGCTGGGTCCCATTAACCAAACAACTGAACAAAAGTCACAGGGGCCTATTGTTACGAAAACGGCTCTAGCCCTGAAACAGGTAACTGATGATCGATGAAGTACTATGTCGTGGGTTTTGGAGACCGAGCGTTTTTTGCCAGCCAGATGATCACATGCCCTTCGAATTCCCACAAGAGATGATCAAATTGCACTTCGAATTCACACAAGGGGATTTACTCCTTTTTGCTCCTTAGTAAAAAATTTTTTATCTTCTACTCAAGTGTCACATGCCTTGAGGAGCAGCCGAAGGTGATTGTTCTCCTGCAAGTTTACCTTGAGGCTGATTCGGGTCAATTGGTTTGGCACAGGCCGGTCATGCGGAAAGTACGCGCATCAGATTTGTCACACTCCGCGACCAGCTCGCCAAAACCTAAACCAATACAACATTAAGTAAGTACTTATTGGTATGACAGAGCGAGTCAAGTACTCTTCTGCACAAAACGAGTCCTTACTTTCACTCTTTCAAATTTCACTTCAAGAATGCCGCGCTCGGCATGTTCCGTGATCTGAATTACGTGCTCAAACAACTTGACCTGGGTGTGCCTTGTCACCGCGCTCGAACCCTGCCGCCGTGTCAAAAATGGTAAGTTGGCACAACATGCTCACAAGGCAAGTTTGGTCTATGATCCTGGTTCTTTTCAGGCTCTAGGCGCGTGTACTGTACAACAGAACAATACCTCCTCGACTTTATGCGATGCTCCTGAGTACAGTGATACCCTTGACTCTGTATTACGAACTCATTTGTTTCTGCACGATCCTGAATTCTTCGAACTATCCTGCCGAAGGGTTGCTTGGTGGGATTCGAATCGTGTCCGATTGTGGCTATTAGAAAAGGGCTACACGTTGTACCAACGGTGCCCCTCTGAAGGAGATTATGGAGATTATGAAGCTGGGATGTATCCAGTCAATACAGAATGCAAAGAGAACGTATTTCCCTTTGCAAGTCATGAAGGGCCGGAACTTGAGGCTGATTTTCAAGTACCAATCCTCCTTGGAGACACTGGCCTAGGGTGCGTATGGACCTTTTCAAGGAACAAGATTACGCTCATGTTCTCCAGGGCAACATTGCTTATGCTCAGACTACCCAAGGACAGCACGTGGCTTTCAAAGCAGTTTTAGACGGAAGCGAAGAACTTCGTATTCTCAAATACCTTCATAATCAAGGAGTGCCTCTTTCGATGGATGATTTTCACCATGTGAT
>JABAKA010008200.1:0-15099 GCA_018857285.1 Termitomyces sp. Mi166#008 | reverse complement strand
GCTGAAGAAGGAGAATAAAGGAAAATCATAGCAAGGCAGAGAGGTGAAAGGTGGAGAGAGATAGGTCCCCTGACAGAGATCAATATATTCAGGGTCAAATGATATATATATATAAACATTCAATTGGGATCGTTGATAGCATCCAGACTGGTCTAGATGTGCATGGTGGCAAAGGAGCAAGGCAACTCCAAAGGACACAACAACCCAGACAAGCAGGTTTTTGTAGGGTGTGCACTAATGTGTTTTGCAAGGGCTTGTCCTGGCAAGTTCCTAGATACTAGAACTGTACTAAAGAGAATCAGGGTTGGGAACAGGGCTTGGAATGCCAAAGAGAAGGAAATTAGGGGTACTTCTGGGAAGGAATTTGGGAAGGTAGTCAGCTCAGGAATGGGGGATTTTGGGAACACTATTCAAAAGGGGTATATGTTGGAAAGATGGTTGGGAGGGGATTAGAAATTATAATAAGGGGTACCTAATGAAAAAGGAGGTTGACCAGTGTCAAGTACTAGTGATGAGAGGAAACGCTGCCAATGGTCAGCAGTACATAGGGCCCAATGGCCAACTTGGCTAGTACAAATAATGATGGAGATTTGCCCAGTGGTGAAGACTTGGTCCAATGGCAGATGTTTGGGAGGGTGGAACCCTAGACTAGGGTTGTACATGGCAAGTAGTGTTTAGTGGCAGGAAGACTTAAGCTCTGAAGTGGCAGCAGTGCAGTAACAGATGAAGAGGTGGATTTTTTCATGCTGTAGTCTAAATTTGGTAGTGCTTTTATATCAAAAAGTAAGTAACGTTTTGTAATGTGGAATAGTCCATAGTGCTTTGTTTTTGTATTAGTGATATTTATGAGTGAGACTGTCTCATGTTGGGAGTGTGTTGCTGATGCAGGTAATGGAAAACTTGTACAGTAAGTAAATGGTCTTTATAGTGCATATTTTGTAATGGTCAGCTTTTGCTTATTTGGCTTGTATAGAATATGAATGTAAGTATGAATGGAACATGAAAGTGAAAGTCATGTGCTCCTGACATGTGACCAGTTGTGTTGCATTAGGAATGCATATTTTGATGTTTTCTGTTTCCAGCCACTTCTGGAGCCTATTATTGTATAAAGAGGTTGAGGATATAACATACAGTTGTCAGCCAATGTAGGGACCACAACACTCAACTCCCAACTACCTGCATCAAATCTCGATTCAATTAAAAACATCTCGATAAAAATTTTGAAGAGTGGGGGGGAAGTGCGGAGAGAGAAGTCTTTGCAAGAGAGAAGTCTTGTAGCATGCGTACGCCACTCGCTGCCACCCAGAGAATTAGACCCCAGACAATGCCAAAAAAAAAAAAAAAAAAAGACACCCCAGAGACAACACACAAATGTGCAAGATGGCCCAGACGAAAGACCAAGATGGGCAGGACAAGATGCAGCAATGTGGAGATGAGGGACAGACCAAAGATGGGCAGGACATGCATGGAATGCCAATCACCACATATGGATGAATTCAGACCAAAAAAGCCTTTTTCTGTCTGTGCCCCGGTTCTGGGCCCAAAAAGGTTCACACCAAGCAGGACATGAAAGCTTAAGAAAGTGGCTGTGAGCTTAATTCAAAGTCCACCCGCTTCCGCCATAAATCCTTCAACATAAGTATGAATGGAACATGAAAGTGAAAGTCATGTGCTCCTGACATGTGACCAGTTGTGTTGCATTAGGAGTGCATATTTTGATGTTTTCTGTTTCCAGCCACTTCTGGAGCCTATTATTGTATAAAGAGGTTGAGGATACAACATACAGTTGTCAGCCAATGTAGGGACCACAACACTCAACTCCCAACTACTTGCATCAAAGGGACAGGTCTAGACAGAATACACTGTGCCTTATGGAAGAGGGTGCTGTACTTGCAGAGGGCTCATGCTGCATTTTCACATCTGGCTCAGTGTCAAACTTTCCATGGAGATTACCGTTGCTGCTGGTGCTTCCACTGTCCTTACTTGTGACATTAGTTGCAGCAGTGTCCATGGCCATAGTGTAGGATGACAATGCCAGAGGCAATGGAGAGGCAAGGTGATTGTGGCCATTCACAGCTCCTAATTAGGGTCTATACCAACATAGTAAGTAGTACAGCCCATTTGCAAGAGGCAACAATTTCACCTTAGACTTCTCTGCCTGCTTGAACAGTAGATGATAGCAGTCTTCTACAGTTGGCTGTCACCACCTGTCCCACGATGCAACAATGGGCAGCTGCCCATACTTCTTAAGCTGGCATGAATAATCATCATCAACTTCCTTGAACAGGGTCCAAGAACATAGTTGGCCAGAAGAATTGTTGCTTGAGGTAGACCATGCTTATAGGTGTGGGCATGGTTAACTCATTTGAGTGGAATATGATTTTGCAGCAGGATGTGAAGTGCATTATCATCTCCAAAATTCTGAGCTTGATAATCAGATATAAACACCTGGTAATAGTTGAACATGGTGCCTAACAGGGGCTGAAAAGGAGCCTGCAGGTTGCCAGTATTGAAGGATTTGATAGCCTCTTGGTACAGCCCCAGGCAGGCAAATATGAGAGCCATTCAATGCATTATGAGTGGCTTTGATGGCCCCAAAGTGCATACTGCACAGGCCAACATCTACCCAAGTAAGGTTCTCCAATGCACTCTATAAGCATAGTCAAGCATCAGCCCAAAAAATGCATTGTTCAGGCCTGGCTGACTAAACAATAACATATACTATGCTAATGCCTCCAAGTCAAATGGTTGGGTAGGTGAAGGTGCATGCATGGGGACCAGCCTCACCATGCCATTGTCTCAAATAGTGGAATCACAGAGGGGATATGGATTGGCTTGAACACTGCAAGATTTTCCTCATGATTAGGTCACATGAGATCATGAAGATTCTCATACTGGGGTTCAGACAGCACCAGTTGCATCATGCAATCCTGCAGCAAAACATCCAACATCCCAGAAAAATGACAGAATTTGCTCAACAGCATATATGCAATGATTAAATCTCAATGGAGTACATACTCATTTCTTATATACTGGTAGAACTTGCTCATATGGGTTCATTGAAAAACCTCACAGAGTGTGTGAGTACACTACTGTCTTGGGCACAGTCACCTGACAGTTATAGCAGTACTCATAGCCTGAGGCAATAGTTGCTTTGCACTCAAAGAACATGACATTGGAGTAGGGTGACCAAAGAAAATATTTGCCCAGCCTCCCCACAAAGCATGAGTTTATGTGCTCTACAGTGTGCACATTCAGAATTCATACTCCTAACAGATTGGAAACTTGACCACTGATCATTTCATCCTGATGAGCATTTCGTCAGGCTGGTTCTACTTGCTTGTTTTTTCTTGCAAGCCTCTTTTTTGAACAACTTTGTCCTCAGTTAATCTAGCTTTGACTTGCTAAGCCATTCCCCATTGCTTTCTTGCTCAGATTCTGAGCTCTCACCATAGTTGTCTGATCCAGGGTTGAAGTTTCCCATACAAGCATATTTTTTTGCCTTAGTTACCAATGGCTTGTAAGTGCATGTGAGCGTGGATCTGTTGGGAGGATGACTACAGTCAATGTGGGAGGCAGGGTTGGCAGCAGCTCAAACAGGAAGAATTGCATAGATGTAGGTCCAGCTCTCACTGGAATGCCTACAGGAAACTCCTGGACAATTAACTTTAATGTGTAATGTTTACTTGTCAGTGACTTTGATGGTGAGGGCTGAGACAATGCTGTGGTTGATGGCATGTGCATTGAGGTGGCCAGTTCTTGCTCTAATTGCATTGTTAACTGAAATGCTTGGGATGACAGTTGAGACATGTCTTCAAATGGATGGGCACCTTCCAACACAGCTGCATCAGTGGCTACAGATGCCACTGTTAGAGCAGGAGATGATATCTCACCTCTCTTCATCTTATCTGGTTGCTCCACTGATAAGCCTTTCAGTGGTTCCACCAAAGACAGGGATGTTGTTTTTTGAGATGGCTCAACTGCCTCCATAGAAGGTGGCACTTTTGCTGAATCTCAGCCTTCATGTGCAGAGGGGCAGCATGCATAGCATTGCTAGTGCCACAAACTAAGGACAATTCACTGCTTAATGTGGTTTTTGCCTATCCTCTGACATGGTTTTAACCCATTTTGCCTCAAGAGCCTTTTCTTTGCTTGATAGGACTTTGCACTTTTGCACATGAAAAATTGTTATAGTGCTAGCTGGCACTGTCATTGCAAGCTGTTATTATCATTGATTAAACCACTCAGGACTACCAGCACAATTGGCTCATGCATAAATGCTGCATTGACTGGTACTGAGTGCCTTGCAGCCTCCAATTGTTGAATCAAATTTGTCACTAACTTGTCCTCTACCAGCATTGAGAGGGCCATAGGAGCACTCTGAAAGATGCTACAGGTGGGGGTGGAGGAGGCTAATAGTCTTGCAAGGCTTGGAACAGCCATGACTGCATAAAATGATGATTGCAGGGGAGGCAGGTAATGACCTGGAATTGCATAGTACCCTTGCAGCTTAATCAGCCTTGCTTGACCAAACTCAGGAGAGGCACTGGGATAGTACCCAAACTCTTCACTTTCTGGACCTTGCTCAGGTCTCTCTCCTTTTCCAGAGCTGCTCAAGCTCTTACAACATTCAGGGAAATATAACATGTCAAATATTTTTGTGTGTACATATATTAGCTATATGACAGACAAGATGATCAAAAGTTTTGTGAAATTTCCAAGTCAGACTGGCTGACATAACAGGTGTTCCATTTAACCAAACATGGCTTATCTTATTGTGATCATAAGATTGTGGCAGAGTGTGACATCACACATAATTCATGCTCCTTTGACTGCCTTATCAACTTCATGCTCATAGCCACTACTCTGCATAAGATACACATTTTGCTAATTGTCTTGGGTGCTTCACACCCTGTAGCTCCAGATAGTGATCTAGCACTACTAACTTTAAACAGCAAATGTACAGCTTCCAGGTAGTATCACTTACACTCTAGCACACTTCAAATTTGAGCTCACTGCTGTCAGTTCAGTAATGTCCAAGCAGTTCCTCAACAAACCATTTCTAATCATCAGGAGTTCCAAAGTTATAAGGTTCTGATGTTGTATGGTTTGAAAACAGTGCATTATTGCCAGTGTGATAGGGTTGTAGCAATGACATGTGAAACTTAGGCATGATTCAATGCTCTTGCAGTGCAGTAGGCAACTTGAGCATGTAGTTTGATGTGCCAGGTTCAGCATTATTGGTAGCTAAATAAGTCAAATCACCAGTTGCAATCTCAGGCTTTTCTTTCTGCCTACTATTGCTGTTACATGTTTGAAATATGTGCAATTTGATATTTACATCATGTGCATTAGCCATATTATTGAGTGCTTGAAGAGTGAAGTCTTTGATGCCCTTGTGGATAATGCTGTCACTATGAATTTCACAATCATAGATGGCATGTAGCCACTATTAAGCTCAAAGGGCATGTATTGTGTCATCTCAGATATACATGCATTAATTGCAAATTCAGTCAAAGGAATGCAATCTGCCCAGTTCCTCTGATCTGAGCATACAATAGTTCTGAATACTGCATGACATTGTGATTTGTGCACTCAGTTTGCCCATCAGTCTGTAAGTGAAATGATGTAGACATAAGCAGTTTGGCTTCCATAAGTTTGTGGAGTTCTTTCTACCATTTTGAGGTGAACTTAGAATCTTGATCACTTACAATGGAGCTAGGTAGCTTGTGCAGTCACACAATTTCCTTGAGATAAATCCATGAAAGCTCAGAAGCATTCATTGCAGTGGTTACTGGAATCAAGTGAACCATACTGGTTATCTTGCATATCACCACTCATAAGTAGTCATAACCATGACTCTTAGGAAAGGGACTGACAAAGTCCATTACAATTGAATCCCAAGGTTTGGTTGGGATTGGGAGGGAATGCAACTTCCTCAAAAGTTTCAAGTTCAAAGTTTTTGAATGTTGGCAATTCTTGCAGGAAGAGCAAAGCTTGCTCACATCTATAAAGATTTGAGGCTACCAATATCATCACCATACATAGCTAAGTGTGTGCTGTGTGGCCCCACTGTCTAGTGAGCTTGGTCTAATATAGTTGTGATCAATGAACTATCATGACATACACACAACACTTTGTCTCCACATATATTCATGGTGTAAATGAGTTTTCCTTCAAACATGAATCATAAATGTTCTGTCAGGTGATTGACAATTTCTACAAACAATTTGTTATATATATAGTCATATTTGACATTTAGAAATTGTTAATTTTTCAGCCTGGAAGGGACAGATAATTTGGTTGCATATGAATCTAGTGCCTCTCTGAGAGTAATATCATTATTCCATTGAGCTGGTGGCTTATCAGGCAATGAGCTTGGTTGTTTGTTAGTCACTTCTGGCACATGATTTGCCTGCTCCATCTGCTGAGCTTTTATTTCATGCTGTTCATATCTGTCCTGAAGTCATTTACTACATCTCCATTCCTAAGCTTGCATTGAGCATATCTCAATTACATGCTCCTTAATCTCTTGATACTGCTGATTGGACAAATCTTCACCCATTGGATCTATCTGCTTGTCTGCCTGGACATATTCATGAGCATCATACATGTTCTCTTTGGTGTTGCTCTTGAAGTATTAAGACAGACAATCAGCTATCTTGTTGAGTTCACCTTTTACATAGGTGCCAGCAATAATGTGTTATCCTTCAATCTTTATTGCAATGCTGCACAATACAATGGCTGTTTAGCAGCAAGGTGTTATCAAATTATAAAGAAAGAGCTTCACTTCAACATGTGTAGACTGGAATCATCTTTTATCAAGGACAAAAATATTTCAGGCTTGCTAGAGTGTGTTCAGGAAAAAATCAATGTGACATTACAATATGCTGTGCTCAATTGGGCTGGGCATCTAGCAGTGTGCTCATTCTCTGATAAAAAGGCCACTGAATGCGCCTTGTGCATTTATTCAGGATTGTTTGCTTTTTTTGGTTGGAAGCTTTCAGTCTTTTGGATGAAAATGAAAGGGATTGGAGATGCTTGATAGATTGAAAACATGGCATATAGTTTATCCAGTGCTTGGGCTACATCTTCACAGATAACTTCTGGTCTGGTAAAGGCATTAACTCCTTCACTGTATTGTTGTTGAGCTGTCATGCATTGAATGCAGTTTGTAATGTCTTATCTTTCCTGGGAATACATAGTAATGGCACAGCTTGTGCTGCAGGCTGAGCTTTCCACCAGTGTACATCCAAGAATTGTTTTGTTTTCTCATGCAATGGGTTCTGAAGAGCTCACATGCAGTGAGGGAGATGGTATTTATATTGTTTATTCTTGTCAATGAGATTAATGTTATGGTTCACATCACACCATGGAGATAGCCCCTCCTTTGTTCCACTGATAAGCTGGCAACAGATGCCACTTTCTCCTCTACATTCTCCACAGTCAATTTAGTTTTGTAACTGTTTAGTCAGATCTCATCACAACATTTCTGTTTCTCCATTGTTCTATGCTGTTGCAGATGTCTGTCAGTATCCTTTGGAACCACACATTTGGCTTTGATTTGCATGCCATTCATTGATGAGTACTTTGTTGTTCTTGAAGTCTAGTAGAACACTGTTCTTATGTATATATAGCATACCACTTTGTTGTTTTTGAAGTCTAGTAGACACTATTTTTATGCATATATGGCACACCTATAATCATGTCATACCAAGTTTGCCATATTGAGATACTCCTTCATGGAGGAGCTATAGTTGCTGTTGCAACTATAGTCATTGTTGTCATAGACATTGACAGTAACATACTCCTCTTCTGACTTTGCAACACCATCTGTGTCATCATTCTTATCACCATCCTCATGCTCAGTCCTGCCTCCATCAGATTCAGTCTCTGCATCCACTTCCATTTTGAAAGCTCCACTGTTGTTTCCTGTGACATTGTGCATAGCTTGCACCTGAGCCCAGCCCTTGTTCTTGTTGTGAGGGCACTTGGAAGAACTTGCAAAATGCTCTAGAGACCTGCAATTGAAGCAACAGTTATACTAATTTGTGAGCTTTGCATTCCCAAATAAATGTTGACCAGGTTTAGGTCTAGGAGGGCTATTTTGTTGGTTCTGGTGACCAATATCAGTAAACCTAGATTAGAACTGACTGGTTTATCACCAGTAGTCTTATAATGAAGCCATTGACCTTGTTTATTAAATTTGTGCACTATAATGCATGGATCCACATTTTTAGTCATGTTAGCCTTCTTAGCTATGAAAGTACCAATTTGATTGGCTATTTTCATGGCAGGCTGCCACTTTGAGCTATGTTGCTCATAATGGCTAGCAGTTTTGAGCAATTGCTCATATCACACAGCATAAGCCAAAAAACTTGTCCACAGTATTGATTTCTGGAGACAAGTTATCATTGCATATAAGCAATCTATGCATATCTGCTGATACTCCATTCAAGAACACCTTACAAATCATATACTTGTCTGGATAGACAGCCATATTCTGAGCATGTTCATGGAGGGTGTCATAGAACCTTCTATAATGAGCTGTGCAAAAGGCTTCATCTATGTTCTGCATAGTAAATAGATTGACAGATTGATTGTATAGTCTAATAAGTACATCTTTGAATGTCTATTCTTGGACTGATTGATTAATATGTAAAACATGATGGTAATACCATGCCTTAGCTTCACCATTCAAGGATTCATAAAGAACAAACACTTGTTCTTGATCCATTTTCTCTCCACCATACCAGCATGTTACTAAATGGTAGTATACATTAATGGCCCAGTCCTTCAGCTGGAAAAATTTATAGCCTCCCAAGTAGAACCTCATGTTTTTTGCCTCAGCTTTGCAAGGTTTCATCCCATCTGAACCTTGTGCCTAGCAAGTCATCCATTAACTGATTCTTGAATGAGTTATGGCATATGCTTCATATGAGCTTTAGCAACTCTGTTCATTCTAGGTGTTTTCTTCCTAGCCTCTAATGCCACAGGCATTGAAAATGCACATGATTTGCACTTTGTGCTTAGTTTCAAAAGCTCATGTTCTAAGTTGCTCTTATGCAGTAAGTTGGCAGCTAACACTAGCACCACTTCTGCTAAGTCTATTCATGTTTTAAGTCTACATTGCCTTCTGTGGACATGCTAGGTGACCATCGCCAAGCACCTATGTCACCTTTGTGGCATTTTTCTGTGGCTGTTGAGGCATAGTTTATTCCCATGCTAAGCATCAACATGCAACGGAGACATACATTTTTGTATAGGTTGTTTTGTGTCTTGGAAGAGAGCTTATATAGATCTCTCTTTAGCACACATCCAGGTGACCAAGCATGCTATCAGCATACTTACCAACAGAGAGGTCATCTTCATAACCCAGCCTCCTGGCTATTACACTTCCAACTCCATGGGCTAAGTCTGTCAACTCTGCAAAACCCTTTATGGCCTAAAGCAGTCTGGTATAAGTTCAAGGGCCAAATTTCTGAGCATGTGGAGATTTCAAATTTAGGTGAGCTCCATTGCTTGCTCAGCATTGAAGTCAAACATAACTGTGACCATTGCACCATTTACCTGTCTCAATGCTCCTACATTGACTCAATCATCTGCCACTATGGTCCTCAAGATCTCAAACCTGTCTTCATCCCTATGGATGTTTCTATCCACCTTGTTACTGCTCAGTCTTCCTCCACCACCACCAAAATTGCCCAAATGCACAACATTCTATATCATGAGGCTGTAGAATCTCTCATGTATGCTGTACTTGGAACATACTCCAACATTTTATTTGCTGTGCAAACAGTCTTGTGCTTTATAACCAAACCCAGAATTGTGCACTAAGAAGCTGTCAAGAAGATTTTTTGATATTTGAAGGGCACAATTGACTTGTGGCTTACCTTCAGAGGAAATTAGTGTATGAGCTGATTGGATTTGTAAATGCAGACAGAAGTATGACTGAGGATAGGCATGCTGTTTCTGAGTATGCATTCATTCTTCATGGCATGTTAAACATCAAGAAATCATTGCTCACTCTACAACTGAGGCTGAATATGTTGCAGCAACTCATGCTTCCAAAGATGCTCTCTGGCTCCATTTTCTCATTTCTCAAATCTTTGACACCTCTCTCAATCTGACAACTCTATTCTCAGACAATCAATCCATAATTGCACTTATGAAAGATCTGCTTCTACTTCCTCAGGCCTCCATCAAGAGCAGTGATGGCATGCAACCTGGTCTAGACATGTGTAGCAATTGAGGAGCTAGGTGACTTCAAAGGATAAGGGTGCACTAGTGTATTTTGCAAAGGCTTGTCCTGACAGGTTCCTAGGTACTAGAACTATATTGTGGAGGGTTCAGGAGTAGGGAATGGGTTCTATCAAAGGAGAAAGGGGAATCTAGCAGGAAGAGGTTTAGTGGCTGTGGTCAGCTAAAGGGAAAAGTAGTTGGGAACACTATTTAAATGGTTGTACATTGGGATAGAGTATAGGGAGTAAGAAATTATTATTTAAGGTGTCAAGTACTAGTTTTGGGAGAGAATGCTACTAGTGGTTGGCAGTATGTGGAGCCCAATGGCCAACTTGGCTAGCACACTAGCAACGGAGGTTTTGCTCAATGGCAAGCATTCGGGAAGGAAGAACCCTGGACTAGAGCTGTGCAGGATGAGAGAAGCGTGGAGTGGGAAGACTTTTTACTCAAAAGAGCAGCAGCTGAGCGGTATAGTTTAAAGTGGTGGATTCTTTTTTGTGGTGTAGTCTAAATTTAGTAGGGTTTTTATATCAAAAAGTAAGTAATGTTTTATAATGTGCAATAATCTGAAATGCTTTGTTTCTGTATCAGTAATATTGATAAGTGAGACTGTCTCATGTCAGGAGTGTATTGCTGATGTGGGTAATGGAAAACTTTGTACAGTAAGAATGGAATTGTAAGAAATTGGTCTTTGTGGACATAACTTGTAATGCTTGGCTTTTCTTATTCAGCTTGTATAAAATATGAATGTAAGTATGAATAGAGCATGAAAGTAAAATCATATGCTCCTAGCATGTGATCAGTTGCATTACATCAGGAGTGTATATTGAGGTGTTTTTTGTGTTCAGCCATTTCTGGACCCTATCAGCAGTACATTGTAGGCATTTGCAAGTGGCAAATGTAGAGCAGTCAGTGGGTTGTAAAGAGTCAAGTTTTTGAGCATTTGGTCATTGGATGCAAGTAAGTGCTCAATTCAATCTGTTGATAGCCTCAGCTGATGGTGGCCAAGCACAGCCACCTGGCAAGTGCCTGAATTTGATTAGAAATCCATCTTGCTTTTCTATTTGTTTGGGCTGCTGCTGGCAAGAGAAGGGACAATCCATCTAACTTGATCCCATCAACTTCCAGAACATCCATCAGAATAGACAGCTACTTGATACACTCTGTCATCCTCTCCAGCATCTCTGAACTCCTGTCAGTTTGTTTGATACACAAGCTGTCACCCTTGAAAATAATAATTGTATATTCAATGGGGTGTGAGCCTCCTGCTCACTAAATGCCATGGCCAGTAGCCCTAAGGCCAGCCAGTTTGTTGCATTCACAGGGGGCATGTTCAGTCAACCACCAGGCACCTTTCTGAATTAATTTATAATAATACTTGCCAAAGAGTTCTTGTCTGGATCAGCTTCCACTATTTGTCTTTACACACACTTAATGTTATGTTAATGGAATCCAATTTTTTGTTTGTTTCCTTCTACAATGTGTCACATATTTTCTTGGTGACTTCTGGACTTGTCTGCAGTTGAACAGAGCTGCTGACTCTTCAAGTCTGAGCAGCACTCTCAGCCACCCATGTCTTTCTTCACTCTGCATGTTGACTCCAAAAAGAAGACCATCTTCTGTGACCTTGTTAAATTTCAAGGTGACTCAAGCTCAAGCAACATCATAGTTTATTTGACTTCAGCGATGTGTCTTGTAACAATTGCCTGGTGGGTTATTTCTATCATTCTGTTGATTTCTATCTTAAGCAAATACTCTAGGCCCACACACAACTAAGCCCACATTGTTCCCACTGAGATCAGATAATATCTGTGTACTCATGGCATTCACTGGCCTTGCTTTTGCATCATGATTCTACCAGATGGCACATCCTATTCATGCAAGATTGTGGAGGCTAAGGACAAAGAAGATGTTATGGCCTTCTGTGAAGAACCTATTCCCAGTCAAAAATGTGGTTTCTTCAGTAAGTGTTTCAATTTTTCTTTATATCCTACTTACAAGTTTGATCAGTAAACCTTTCTTTGAAATACAGAACAGCTACATTTTGGGCTGAGTACAACAACTATCTGACCCTCATGAGCTTTCACTTGTTTTACATGAATCTTTATTGATGTCTGCTCAGCTAGCAGCAGGAGCCCCTGAATGGACACCTTGCTTCAAGCATTTAGGCTCCCCAGTATGTGTGATGATGGATTGGGTGAATATTTTGAAGGCTATCTCAATGAACATGTCTCTATGTTTCTAGGCATGAAACAACTTAGTGGAGCAGGAGAGTCCGCTAGAGGGGGAATAAAGGTTAAGAGTATGTTGGATAGTCTTCTCTCTGCCCTCTTCCTACCCTCTCTGCCCTCTTTTCTACCCTCTCTGCCTCCTTTTCTACTCTCTCTGCCCTCCTCTCTGCCCCTGTGCCCCAGCAAATGACCCACCCATCCCATCTCCACTCCTAGATGCTTCATTGCTATACCTCCTGCCAACTTCTCATCTTCTGCCTCCACACATGTCCATGTTTGTGGACTCCTCATCTTCTGCCTCTACATGTGTCTGCATTTATGCTGACTCCTTGTCTTCTGGTGCTATCCATGTCCATGCTCATGCTCATGCTGGCTCCTTGTCTTCTGTCTCCACACTCACTCCTGAGGCCTCCTCACATGTCATCACCTCACCATCTTCTGCCTTCACATGTGCCCATGTCTGCATCCATGTCTCCCCAGACTCATGCATTTGTGGCTCCTTGTCTTCATCCAGCTCTCTCTCTGTGCCTAGCTCCCTCTTGCCAAGAAGAAGGAACAGGAGCTTTTGAACAAGCTAGAAGGGGGAGAAGGAGTGGAATATTGTGACTTTCAAAATCTCACTGAGAGATGCTTGTTGTGTAGTGATGTCTTTTTGACTAGCATGCTCAAATCTCACCTGGATGAAGAGTATTCTGATAATAATCATATTGACTTGACTTTTTGAACTTGAATACCCTTGTCACTTTATATTTTGCTCTGCTATTAGACATCTTCCTTTTGAATTGACCCTTACTTATACATTCTTTACTGAAATACTTTCTTGCTCTATATCTCACTTTTAATTGACCTTTATGTGTATAACTTTCTCTACTTTTCCTCTGACTCCTTAAAATTTAGTATTTTACTACAAATTTTAATACATGTATATTTAAACATGTACTATGACATGTGAGGTAATAGGATAGATGGAATAGCTGAGGAAGCAGTATTCCTACTCCCTCACATATTGAACTGTGGGGGAACCTTCAGGAGTTAGGGTGGTAGCCAGGTTGATACATACTGAATACATGACACATTAGAAGCACCCACTCATTGGTTCAACATTGAGTAACATCAGTATGTCTAATTGGGTTGAGGTGAGGATATGTGAGGATATATTCAAAGGATTGACAAAATGATATGCACAGGACTGAAGTTGGTGGTCATGGTTGGGAATGATGAGGAGACCTAGACCCTGCCTCATCGAGAATCAGCAACAGAAGGGCATAGAAATAGCCTTTGTGAACATGGCCTTTGGAGCATGAATGCACAGCATGTGCAGAGAAGGATGGCAACAAGGCAACATTTGTAAAATAGCATTTGTGTGTGAGGGTTCACATAATACAATGACCTTGTACCTGCAATAGTCCACCTCAACATTATGTTGTCTCTGTTGAGCTCAGTGGATGGCTATATGCTTTGTAGACATGCCCCTGCAATTTGTTGCAGATGTTGCATGAGATATTGGCAGGGTGAATGGGCAAGAATGGTATGATAGGGCCAGTATGAGAAGAATGGGCCAGTACAGAAAGGGCATACAATACAGGTAGCAGAGCATCAAGGGTAAGTAGCTATAGAGAGCAAAGGACAGAGACAGGTGAGCAAGCCAGTTGATACTTGCAACAATTGGGTCAGAACCAGCAATACTTTATTTGGTATGTTTGTTGATCATGGTGCACAATGATTATCATTCTTTTTTCTTACATTCTCATTTTGAACTTTAAGCACTTCAGTTTTTTATAGGTATGTTCACTTTACATTTATCTTCCCAGCTTTGTATAGGTTTTCAAGCATCTTCAAGATATACACCCAATCTATTTTATTCTGTGTTTTATTCTCTCCTTTTCTCCAGCCATTCTCAGTCATTCTCTCAGGTCTCAGAGTGATCAGGTAAGTCATGTGTGGTCTTCACAATAAACAACAAAGCTGTTCAACAAACAAATACACCAACACCACAACATTAAATAATCAACAATCATGTTGTTTCATGCTCTGATAGGTCTGGTTTGGGTTCTGATCCAAATGCTTGTTGATTGCTTGTTGACATCATTCACACACTCTAGTTTCTTCAACAATATTAAATGAGCCTTGATTGATCTCAATTATCCTACTGCAATTCCCAACTCATCTCCTGCTGCCATGTCCTTTAATTTGTTGGCCTTTTCAAGTGCTGCAGTGAGGTGCTGATGTTGAAGTGAGTGAGTGGTGGAATTGACAGTGTGTAGTTGCTGTATGATGGTGCTTATATTGGCCTTAGCATTCATCATATTGAGACATGCCTTCTTCAGCTTAGTATTGTATGCCTCAATTTCTGTGTCATCAGCTAGCAGCCAAGTATGTTGTGTCTGATCTGGACTGACATCAGTAATCAGTGAGTATGAAGAACATACTTTTATGTTTCAAATTCTTAGTATTTTCAGCAAGGGTGTCCAGACTTGTATAACAGTTGAATTTCTGCTTGTAGCCCTGGGGCTATGCAGAAGAACTAACTTGTGGTTCATGCAGTAGCTAAATCAGACCGCTGATTGGTATTTGACTAGTTACATTGTGATATACAAGAAAGTTGTCTTAGCTAATATGATATTGG
>JABAKA010008199.1:0-15216 GCA_018857285.1 Termitomyces sp. Mi166#008 | reverse complement strand
TGTGGTCTGACTAGCCCAGATTTCTGCAGCTGTTTGTGGTGGATGCAGCATAGCAGCATAAATCCTATCACCTACCTCTATAGCCTCATCTGGAGACTCTGAGTCCAGAGCGCTGATAAACTCACCTTTACATCCATCTTCTTACTGCGTTTCACTTCCCATGCCCTGGATGTTCTCATAGAGGGCCTTCTATGACAGAACACCAGAGAGGGAGGATCCAACAGGTCAATGTCAGCAAAAGGAATATGCCCTACATGACAAGCACATATGGCAGCATGCTCACAGACTAATGCTCTGCACTCCTCTTGGACCTTGTTGGCACAAGTAGAACAATGCCAAGGGCACCTACTCATGTGCACCTCACCCTTTGACTAATCAATCTCTCAATTGTGCTCTCAAAGCCAAGTGAAGCTCAGGATCATGTCTTGCTTTCCAAGGCTAGTAACAGCAAAGACAGCATGTTTCAAATGAGAGCAGTAGTGCAGAATGAGATCCACCATGGAGCGGATGGATTCTACTTCATTAAGAGTGCCATTGATGTTGTATACAGGGATGGAGTGAGAGAGAGGTCTAGTGGTCAGGCAGTGTTGTTTCACATAGTGTATATCAAGGAATAAACCTGTTACACCACTATCCAATAAGGCAACAATGCTTTAATTTTGTTGTGTGTTAGTGGTCTCAATCTCCACATTCAGATCTAGAGAGTTTAAGGATGAAGACAAGGCAACAACATACCAATGAGGGAGGTGTCATTTCTAGGCAGGATTTGTGGATGAAAGGATGAAGAGAAGACTCTGGTTGAGCCTTTGACCAGAGAAGGGTTTTGTATGTCAAAGAGGGTGCTTACAGATTCAGTTGTTGAATTATCAACAGAGGAACATGTATTGTCAGGTTCCATAGACAGACAAGCAAACCAATTTGCACTAGGTGGCAGAGTTGGGATGGACCCTAATGACATTGATGTTGTTGATGAACCTACCAAGCATCAAAAGACCCTAGCAATGGTAAATTCACTAGTTTCTTTCATCACTCTTGGCCATACTCTGATGTTCCCTTATTTTAGGACAACCCATTGCATTTTTGAGAGCACAACATTGACCTCTATTTTCATGAGTTACTTCAACTTGAAGGTCCTGGAGATGTTGGTTTTTACTGTGCTTGGTGTTTCATGGATCATCAACAGTCAATCAGTAATGAGCCACTCTATCATTGTTGTGACTGTGTGGATGTTCACTTTTAGTGTGGGCCTTGTCTGATGACCAACCACCATAGCCTGCCTTTTCATCATGTTGAGGTGAGTCACACAGCCTATCATAACTAGTGAAGATTCTCAATTCCATTATCTTCTCTTGTCATAGTCATGGAATGGCATTTTCTTCTCAGCAACCACTCTTAAGCAAGTTGGGCTAGCAATACAACTTGGCCATCCAGATGGTGATGCATGCCCAAACTATGTGTGCATGAAAGACTTTATCATTCTCCACACAAACAGTATTTATCACATGGACATATAATATTGTGACTGTGCTCATGTTAAACAATGAAATGTTCAACTTCTTCACTCACATCTATTTCCTGCCATGACATCAATGCCAACATCAGCCACTACCTTTGAATTGCTTTGCCATTTTCAACTACTCAGTTTCATGTTGAAAGTAATAACCTCTGAATATTATCAAACATTAGTTCACTTGTCTGACAATACAAGGATGGTGGACTATCCAGTCTGCATTATTTGTTTTCTCATCAAAAAACTCATGGAAACTAATAAAGTTTGATGGGATTGTTATGTTCTGTTTTTGACCATTATATGAAAATGATGCCACCTCAAGCTCCTCAAGCACAGTGGCCATGGGTATGATCCCAGAGGAGTCAAGAGCACTTCTCCAGTCATGTGACATTCAACAAACTGTGTTTCCAATCCATACAAACCATTATTTGTGTACAAAACACCATCATGTTGGAAGTTACATTGCACCTTCACATATTTCTTAAAAACCTAGGAAAGTATCAGACAATGGTAAACTTATATATCTATCTACAGCTAGACAAGTATAGCCAGCTCTATGTAGCATCAGACAGCTCTGGACAAGAGCATGCTTGCTGGTTTGTTTTGTTGATGGCTATCAAACTGGTGAGCTCTGGAGTCAAAATCAGAATTTGCTAATAGAAAGTGATATATGGAAAGTTAAACTAAACAAGAAAAACATGCACTTTTCTATGATTTGGTGCAACAGAAAACTCAAAGCTGCAGCTGCATGTGCATGAGCAGCAAGACTTGAAAAGAAGACAACCAAAATCAATGTGATCACTCTATTGAGTTATGATTTGTCAGACTCAGAGATTGTCATGAAGGAGGATAGTGAATGCACTTGTTGGACTGACTGATGGGGTTAATCATGAGTCAGATTCACTGATGATGAAGAATGGAGGGTCACTGACCAGGAAGATAATAATGGAGAAGAGGATGGAGAAGGTGATCAGTGCCCATCTCCACAATCCACAAATGGAACACCATATGAAATGATGTTTACATGCATATGGGGGCAAAGGAGGCTCAAGTTCAAGTCAGAAAATTCAGTTCAACCTGTTATACATCTTATAGAAGGGTTTCTGATGTGTTGGCATAGCTCTGGACATGTAAAATTACTATATATGAAAGGAGCATCATTAAAAAAATGTATCTCCATCAGTTTCGAGAATTTTAACAATTGTTCTTGGCATTTCATTCCTTTCATGAAAATAAGCATTTTCCCAAGGGATAAGAAATTGGATAGTATTCTGAGGTGTCGCTTTGTTTGTACAAAAGTAGCGGTGACTCAGTGTCCTGCACCATATAGTGTATTGCAGAGTTGCAATCCTAACAAACTGACAAATGAATGTTACTTTATATCACTTAATGATCATGATAGACTTGAGTTTTTTGTTTTGCAGTGGCAATCCAACATTGCCCTGCAATGCTTACCAGCAGTTGGACCTGCTCAAACTTTGCCTGACAACATTTTGGAATTTCTCATCCCATAGTAGAGACCACGTTCTCCACGTTGGCTTGCACAGAAATTGCGATGGTGGACCTGCCATCTATTCCATTTGCACCTTCTGAACAACCATCAAGGAAAAACATTAAAAAGAGATCCATAAGTAGGGTGAGCCGAACAGTGTGTCATCAACTTTAGGATTCTCAGATCACATGAAAAGGGCGAGGTCACAGAGTTTTCGTTATCTTCCATTTTAGTAATAAGATGCTGACACACATCGTTGAAGACGTTAATCTTCCCTAGGGAAAATGCACACGACCGATCGTCGGAGGTCAGACACGTTTCGTGGGAACCACGTTGTCGTCGCGTGCATTGGAAAACGACTTACACAAAATAATTTTGTACCAGAGAAGCAGTTGAGATCACCCTCCTGATACTTCCGAACAAGATTTTCATTACAGCTTCGTTTTCCATGGAAAAAAGATGGTCCACAGCCGGTGCCCCGTCTCTAAAGCTCGGACACAAGAAAGTAGCCCCACCATGCGCATTTGACGTTACTCAGTGAGCGAATGAACATTGAACAACTAGTCATGAAGTAACTTATTGAATTTGGTAGGATGGTCGGGCTAAAACAATTTTTCGTGTTGCCTATGTAAGGACCTTCGTACAGTCGCCTGGGATTTGTTCATCGCATACATAGAGGGCCGACTCGGGCAGAAACCCCAATCTGCTGTGATACAGTGGACGCAAAATCACGCAGTTTGTTTTTCGAATTTCTCATAACTAGTGTCGTCAATGGGGCATATGGGATGCGGGTATATCTCCCTTGTATCTCCTGACCTTCCCCGCTTGGCGTCCTGTTAAGCCTTTTCTACTGCCGGGTCACAGAAGCAGCCATCGGAAGAAATGAGCCGTGAATCTCTTCGTGTCAAGATTTCTACCGCAGGCCTTTGAGTCGTGCTTCACTTCTGTCGTTCCAACTGCTGATTACTGTGGTAGGCGTATACCAAAAAAATCGGTTTTACAATACTGTTCTAATTCGGGCTTGGCGGTCCTACACGTTCCAGCTTCCAAACGAGTGATCGAAAGTCCTTTTAAACATCTTCAGTTGCCGTGGACGACACCATCAAGATCAAGGCTTGATTTGTCTCTCCGATATTTCTCCGTTATACAATTTCGTGCATGTAATTTCTGGAACTGATAGAAGCTCGAAATTCGATATACGTGCCTCGAGCTAACAAAGGTGGTGAGGGACTTACGTCTCTACTTCCAGAGGTGGCGTCTGGTACATGCCCTCCACGTGTTGTATACTCATATTGATGTGCATTTGCACACTGAACCCATGATATGAATGAATGGTGTACTTGTTTTGAAAGCCGGTTTTCGCACTGCCCCGTATGGCGGCCCTCGAAAATGTGGGGATCGAAGGGGGCGGAGAAATCTCGGACCTCAACTGGAGTATTTCCGCCGCGGGTCTGCCGGATTTAAAAGCTCAACGCAATCTTCTCCGCCTTGCTCTTTGCATAACATATCCTCAATGGCAGTGCCTACCACAATGCGCAAGCTACCGGCAGACTTCCTCTGGGGTTTCGCGACTGGTCAGTAACTCTCTTCAATTGGCATGACTATACTCAACGTCGCTGTGGGCGTCCTTTCTAGCGTCATTCCAAATCGAGGGTTCTGCAGCGGTTGATGGACGAGGAAAGTCAATCTGGGATGATTTTGCGAAGCTTCCCGGCAAGACATTGGATGGGAAGAACGGTGATGTCGCGACGGACTCGTATAGACTCTGGAAGGAGGACATCGACTTGCTGGCCAAATACGGTGTCAAAGCTTACCGTTTTTCTATCGCATGGTCGCGCATCATTCCTCTCGGCGGACGTGATGACCCGGTGAACACCGCCGGAATCAAATTCTATTCAGACTTTATCGACGCGCTCCTCTCTCATGGAATCACTCCCTTTGTCGTACGCGTCCTTTAATGCCCGAAATTTCCCCGAGAAGCTAATTCTAGGCATTCTCAGACGCTCTATCATTGGGACCTGCCTCAGGCGTTACATGACCGATATGGTGGATGGTTGAATAAAGAGGAGATCGTAAAAGACTATGTTAATTACACCAAGGTGTGTGAAACATTCATGCATTTTCATTTTCACGCTTCATTTTTGTTTCTATCTCCTTAGGTCTGCTTCGAGTCCTTTGGCGACCGTGTGAGGCACTGGTACGTCCCCTATCTCGCGCATGGCAACTTCTAACCCAGTACCAGGCTTACTATCAACGAACCATGGTGTGTTGCCATTCTTGGTTACGGACGTGGTGTCTTCGCACCTGGTCGCTCAAGTGACCGCACACGCTCACCCGAAGGCGACTCCTCTACGGAACCTTGGGTGTATGTTCGTCCTTTCCCTGACTTGCATTTTTTTTTCTACGAAATTTCTCTTCAGTGTTGGTCACAATCTGATCCTCGCCCATGCGAACGCTGTCAAATTGTACCGGGAATCTTTCAAACCCACACAGAAGGGTCAAATAGGTATCACGCTCAATGGTGATTGGCAGATGCCTTACGACGACTCTCCTGAAAGTACGTGGCATTAAATCCTACCATTTTGGGTTATGTGCAGTAGGTGACGTATAGACCATCACTTCAGACGTGGAAGCCGCCCAGCATGCTCTCGACTTTGCTATTGGTGAGTACGGAAGTTGATCGGGAGGTATATCAAGTGAACTATTTCTCTCCGATGCTTCCCGTCTTCAGGCTGGTTCGCGGTACGTGGTTCTTGTCTTGTATTCCCATCCATCTGTCTCGGCTCTAATGTTTCATGATGTAGGACCCCATTTACCTTGGCTACTATCCTCTCTATATGGAAGAAGTTCTTGGCAGCCGTCAGCCCGCCTTCACTGCAGAGGAGCTCGCTCTTGTGAAGGGATCATCGGACTTTTACGGCATGAACACTTATACCACAAATCTTGCTCGTGCGTCACCAGCTTAGCCTAACGTGATCGACATTTTCTGACGTCTTTTTCATCCAGGTGCCGGTGGTGATGATGAATTCCAGGGCAATGTAGATTATACATTTACTCGGCCTGATGGTACGCAACTCGGGAAACAAGGTTCGTTCACTAGTAAGGCTCAATTCTGTTTTGATTTTAATGTGTGTTGGCCCCTAGCACACTGTGCATGGCTACAAGATTGTACGGGTAACTGTCTTATCTGTTACGATTCTGGTATTGACAGTCTTGCACAGACCCTGAAGGCTTCCGTGCAGTATGTCCTTGTCGCGTCTCCTTTGATTTTGCATGTATCCGACTCAACCTTTCTTCTTTATTTCTTTAGTTGCTCAACTATTTGTGGAAGGTTTGTCTCTTTTTTTTTCTGACCCTTAATTCGTAGCCTGACTGCCATCCTTGCCAGAAATATAAGATGCCTATATAGTCAGTACTAACGTGAGATCTCTGTCAATTTATTGCTCATTTAGTTCAATAGCGTGACTGAAAATGGATTCGCCGTAAAGGACGAGAACTTCGTGCCTCTGGAGGAAGCCCTTGTCGACACAGACCGGGTCAATTACTTCGCAGGTACCACGAAGAACCTCATGTTAGCCATGTACGAAGACGGTGTCGACGTCAGGTCCTACTTTCCGTGGAGTGCGCCTTGTACTTTCTTTTGCTCCAATATCTAATTAATATGTCTAGGCTTCCTCGATAACTTCGAATGGTAAGTCCACTTCCATTTTTCTATATCCTTGCCAAGCTTATCAATGACCACTAGGGCGGATGGCTATTCGACCCGTTTCGGTGTTACTTATGTTGACTACACAACGCAGAAGCGCTACCCCAAGGCCTCGGCTAACTTCCTTATTCAGGCACGTATCCCCGCCTTCATCCGCTGCCCATTACACCGAGGTTAACACTGTTCCCAGTGGTTTAAAGACAATCACGATCAGCCCTTGCCGATTCCACCGGTTTCTACCGTAGACCGCGCGAGCAGTACTGAGAGCACGACGACCAAGGCCGAACCCTCCACCACCGACCTTCCTGAGGTCAAAAATTCTCCGGCTCCCGCAGAATCGGCTCCAACAGCGGCAAAGAGGTCCTTTCTTAGCCGTTTCATTGATGCTATTTTCCCATTCTGCAAATGATCCGCGTGTTGAAATCCATTCATTCATAACCCACAAAACTTTTGCAACCGTACCGAAACTGGTGTATACCCCATTAATGCACACCCGAGTTTTTCCCTCCCTGTTCCACCACACGTTAATCATGCATCCAATGCACCTGATCTACATATCCATTGTACCGTGATGACCATTCTCCCCTTTTCCTCATTGTACTCATTGCATATCTCTTGTATATGTATTCTGATTTCGTCAATGCATTGTATTATCAACTTGCCAACCTCATTTGGAAAATTCACATATGAGATCAGATTCTTTTTTGCCTCTGACTGATGTAGAGCGTCAACCCGTTGCTTTGCATCACTGTACGCCAGTGAATGGTACCAACCGGCGATGGAGCGTTATGTACCCAATTGGTGCCGAGCTAACAACCCGGCCTAATACGTGATGAAAGGTCAGTTAGGAGATCAATTGCACCACAAGGCCCGCCCTGAGTCACTGACATTGAAAGTGCGCTTCTACAAAGATCTTCCCTTTACCTCATAGTCATTGTCTTCGCAAATCATATGATCATCATAGGTTATTGTTACTTTACATATTATGGGCTGTTATGTCATAGTGTTACTCATAGGTACCATGATTTAAGTTTTTTACATGCCTCTGTCCATTGATCTGTCTCTGGCAATTCCTGTGCTTCTCTTGTCACTGTAATCACAGCACCCTTGACCACACCCTCAGTTGATTGCACAAAGACTGAGGCTTAACTACATAACAAGAACATTACTTACCCAGATTATAGAATAACTTACTGCACTAGTTAGGTATGCACAGAATATAAGCCAATTGCACAAAGACTGAGGAATAACGTACTGTGCTATTTAGGTGTAACCTTCTAACACACTCGAAGATCACAAACAGTTTATAATGGCAATTGGGAGTGGAAGGGTAGAGAGAGTTGATTGGCTGGTGAAAATCAATGTCAAAAGGAAAGGTGGAATCTGAGCTTTACTCACCATGCTTGATCAGGCTGCATGGCATGTATATCATCCAAAGAGCTATATAGAGGAGGATGACTTACATGGTCTCCTTCTCTGGTGTTTAGGTGGTGATTGAGTTGTAGAAATTGTAAATTGTGCATTGAACCTTCCATCCCAAAACACTCTGAGTCATTACTTCATCATCCCTTTTATTTTAATCTCTGCTGCCCAGCAGGGCAACAACACTTTGATTTTGTTGCATGTCAGTTGTCTCAGTTTCTAGGTTCAAACACAGAGAGTTAGACACAGGGGAAGGCACAACAACATACTGTCCAAAAAGACATCATTCCCAGACAGGGACATGGGTATGATGGGCATGAGAAGAAGGAATCTCTGGTCAAGTCTTTAGCCAGAGAGAGGTTTTGTACATGAGAGGGTGCTTACTAGGTTCAGCCATTGAATTGTCAACAAGGGGAGATGTATTGGCAGATTCTATAAAAAGACAGGTGAACCTATTACTCCCAGGCAGCAGAGGTGTACAACTCATCCATCACCCAATTAAAAATACTCTTCCTATTCTAGAAGGGGAGTAGCAACACCTCATACCTGCTCAGAAACTGATTCTACTGACAATGCATCTAGTAAGGGGTCTCTCAATGTATCCTTTGAGCCAGGAGCTGTAGCAGAAACTCTTCCTGCTTAGCAGGGAAGAGGTAACAGATCTCTAGCTTCTGTGGGTGGTGATGCACAAAGTGGCCAGCAGAGGCAATAGTTGGTGTTGTGATCACAGGAGTATGAGCTCAGGGAGGAGCAAGAAATGAGGGTCAATTCATGGATGCAAAGAATGAGCAGTGATCAGAAAAGGAAGTATGAGGGCATCATAATTCCTGCTTCAACTTCATAAGCTGCCACTGGTCCTTGGGGACCTTGATACCAGGTCTTGATCTGCTCATCATCAGAATGCCCTTCTGCTAAATTATTGATGTGCTCCACAAGAGTAAGATGTGTTGAGGATATACCCATGATCAGTGGACACATATAATTAGCCAATCCATATGTTTTTCTTTGCTTAATGTTGTTGAGATGGGTTCCTTAGCATGGAGGCATTTCATTCCAGGGTCAGTCTATTGCTAGCTTCAGTTTTTGTCCTCTTGATGGCATTTAGCTGTAGTTCCCCAGCATTGGGATCATAATTCCCCAGGTGATCTAGCACATTCATCATGAGCTGGTTGAACTCCTCATGCCAAAACCTAGGGTCAAACTTTAGTGTCTTTTCAAGGTTTGTCAGGTCCAAGTTTCTTGCAGAATTCCAGAATTTGTAATTCTTAGTTTGTTGTACATGGTCTTCATGCCAAACTCTTTACTAACTCTTTTTTTGGTGGGATTCCCAATAACCTTATCAATCATTGATTCTACTTTACATGACATCAGTTCCACCAGCTTTCCTTGTTATTTTCTCTTATGAGGGTTAGTCAACTCAGTGTCAAATTCTAATCCTTTGATAGTGGTTTTATGGGTTTTCTCAGCCTCTGCCTTTTCTTCCATTAGAAGTTGATATAGTTCTTGCTTTTCCTTGTCGCTGAGATTCATTTTGTCTATCCTTTCTTTAGTGTGACTTTTCAGGGTTTCCATAACCTGGATAGAAGCCATTGAGGTTTTTAATGCTTTCTTTCTAGCAGTTTCACAGCCTTCATATTTAGCCATGTTCTTAGTTCCAGCTTGTGTGGCCTTTCTTTTGGCCTTTCTTTTGTCTCACACATCCACAAGATTAGACTCAGGAGACCAGTCTATTACAAATCTCAGTTCAAAGTTTTTGAATGTTTCAGTACAGTCTGCATAGCTACTAACATCACTATTTTTATATGAGGTCTTTTTAGCATAAAGTTTTTTGTAAGGCCTGGAGGTGCTTCATGTACTAGGGAAGCTTGCACTTCAAAACTGGTTCTGTCCAACTTTTCAGCATGAAAGCTGGCTAAGAGTCCATCTCTAGTCAATTCAGTGGGCTTGTTAGCATGTAGAGCCATCCTAGGCAGCCAACAGATTTAAAATTTGCAAGTTGTAAGTTGCACTCACATAAGCAGATGTCCTTAGGTGATCAAACTGAGGGAGTTCCAGTCAACACAGCATACAAGTTTTTGAGTAGATTGTGAAAGGTTAAAAATATGTAACATTAGGCTATGGAGCAGTGATGTGACATGAGTGTTAGAGTTTGGACCAGTAATTAACCAGAATAAACTCTGTTTTTTGTAATTAACTAAGTCTTGTATTTATAGTAAGGTGGTTTGTTTGTGAGTAAACCATGAATTGAGTCAGAAAGAAGATTGTAAGTAAATTCTATAAGTAAAATTTAGGCTCTGCCAGGAAGGCCTTTAAAACCTGACTCCAACTTGTTCATCCTCCAACCACACAACAATGTTCCCTTGTGGGCTAGGCTCATGTTGATTTTTGATTTGGGGGCATTGAGATACAGAGCAAAGGAACAACATTTTCATGTGGTCTGTTAATGACCCCTTAGTGACTTCTAAATCAAGTTCATCTCTATTTCCTCATGATCTTTTGACTGGAAAATGAATTATGTTTGATTTGTGATGGATCAATATCAGAAATATGTCATATGTTTTATCTTGTATTTTTTAAAGAAAAAGAGTTCAATTAATGTGAAAAAAAAAGGAAAGAGAAAGTTAAGTCCTTCAATGCCTGTTTCTAAGGTCAAAATGAAATATTAAATGAAATATTATCAAAATTTCCATCCTGTTTGAAGGAGAAAAAGAATGGTGAAAAGATATCATATTAATGTAGGAACAAGCTTGGAAAAAGGTATCCATTTTCTGAACTTTTGCTACAAGAAAATGCTTATGTATTTCATTTAGAAACATGATGTGGAAACCATATAACAGGTTTCTTTGCCACAGTGATTAATGCTAAGTGGTGAGAACCACATCCAGCAGTGCAAGCTGCACCTTTATTATGCATTCTGAAAAGCAAATATGCATGAAAATGCTGGTCATTTGAGCAATAGATCCATGCACCAATGAGCCAATCTTGCTCATTTGCAATACATACAAAACTGGGGTTGGAGCCATGTCTGGCTAGAGTAAGACTTGGCAAATCTGCTGACCCACAGGATTTATGCCAAGAAAGTTTACTGCTGCATAACAGAATTATGCTATGCACAAGTTGGAAACATTAGAAGCCCTTCTCAAATAGGAGAATAAACTGATGGGCTACAAGATTCATATTATCATAGATCATAAAGCCTTAGAGTTTGTCAAGACTCAAGTACACTTGTCTCTAATAAGGCCTAGAATGTTGAGGCACAGAGATTAGTGAATGTTGCATTGCAGGTACAGCATAAGACACCACTAGGTCCAGATTCTGGATCACACTCAGAGGCATCTGTATCAGATGATATGACCCTAGTGAAGCATTGGACTTTAGTGGGTCATTACTAGTCCCTAGCAATCATGACTACTTTGTCAGGGCAGCCTCTGGGGGCTGTGGCTCAGTCACACAGCTGGCAGAGGGAAATTCAAAGTATATTGAGTGTTGTACAGATGATTACTGGTCTAACTACTTACCTGGCAGAGGGAAATCCAAAGAGAACAAGTCTGAGGATTCCCTATGCCAGGAGCAATGCTTCAGAGGCTTCTGATGCATGGGAAGGAACTGTACAATACACAAAAGCCACAGCCAACCACAGGGAAGGCCTAAAGGGGAAAATCTCTGAAAATGATCAAATTCTAGAAGTTGCCAGACATTGCTGGTCTGTTGTGTTGGGAACTTCTTTGGACTATTGACAAAGTAGGATTGAAGCTAGAGGGCTGAAAGTAGGACCAAAAGGGAGAGCTGAAGAAGGAGAATAAAGGAAAATCATAGTGGGACAGAGAGGTGAAAGGTGGAGAGAGATAGGTTCCCTGGCATACTCAGAGTTTTCAGCTGCAGTCCAGCATAGATACCAGCTTGACAAATTGTTTGTCAAAGTTCTCAACAATGGTGAGGATCATCCTCACTTTACTGTTGAACAAAAGCTCATTTATACTACAAACCTTGCTGGAGTCAAGGTCTTATGTATTCCTCCAATCAATTGTATAATGATGATACTGAAGCAAGCCCATTATACAATGGGTCACTTTGGAACCCAACAAACACTGGATTATATTCAACATTGATACTGGTGATGGTACTAGTGGCTACAAATAATTACTTATCTGTCTTGTTTTCAGCAGGCTTTGAAAGCATTTGTACCTACCTATGAGTAGTGATATGTCAAATGACCAGCATGGTTCATTTGATACCAGTACAAACTACTATGAAAGCCTCTGAGCTTTCTTGGGTTTATCTCAAAGAGATAGTGAGACTACATGGCCTCTCAAGTTTGATTGTAAACAATTGTGATTCTAAGTTTCCCTATGATGGAAGGAATTATATAAGAAAGCCAGATTGCTCATGTCAATGTCATTCCATCTGCAAATAAATGATTAAACAGAGCACACTAACTGCAATGCAGTGGAAAGCTTTAGACCCCTGGTCTGTTCCAATCAAAGGGACTGGGTGGATTGAATCCTGTTAGTCAAACTCATGATTAACACAAGTAGATCAGAAATCACAGGCTATGCACCCTTTGAACTTAATAGTAGCTACATGCCATTCATGATACATGAATTATGTTCAGGTGAAGTAATTCACAAAGGCATCAAAGACTGTGCAGCAAGCACTTATAAACCTGGCCAATGCACATAATACAATCATTGAGGCTCATAGGTTCTAGATGTGTAATGCAAATTAGCACTGACAGTGCAATACAGACATCAAAAAAAGTACCTTACTATACTTTTTAACCAAGAACCTGGATCTGCCTAAAGGCAAAGCTAGCAAGCTATTATCACATGTTCCATACTGCAAGGAGTGGTGAGTGTGAGTTGAAAAAGAGGAATCAAGGCTAAATGATAAATAGATTTGGAGTTTTCACAGATTGCAATGGCAAGCAGGTTTTGAAAAAATGCTTGAAGAAGTATGCAAACACTTCACAATCCTGTTGGAATGAGCTTCACCAGCATTGGGAGCATCCCTTGACTTGGAAGAAGAATTTGCAAAAGGCTCAAGACTTTTACTTTCACTCAATGCTTATGAGGTATCCTCAATTTCAACTGGCAAACAATTTCTGAAAATTAAAGTCTTATGCAATGACAAAGTTCTCTGACTATATGCAGAACCATCAAGATCTGGATGAAGAAAAAATGACAGGTATATTTCCCCCTTATTTCATGTCACAATGGATAGCATACTCACCCATGAGCAAATAAACAACCCAATCAAGACTGCAATGGTTTCTTTGGGCTAAGAAAATGAAAGTGTTCATCCTCTTTCATATGTGGTGTTCCAGTCTTTAGGATTGAGAATGATGGGTTTAAAGGTGCCTCAATATTAGTTATTTCTAATACTTGTGCTGATTTCTACTTGGTTTCACAGCACTATATTCTCTTCCTACTAGTACTGTTCCTCTTCCATCAAGTCTCTACTTGTCACATGCCCTGGCCCAGCCATTGCACCTGCCAACTCCCACCTAACCCATGCAGGCACCAAATTTTGTCCAGTTATTGCAGGTGCCAATGCTGATAGAATTCTAGACAGGATAGTGTTAAATTAGATAAACAAGTATGAGTACAAATCCTCACTTTGGTATAAGTGACTATATTAAACTATACTTAGATAGACAAGTATGAGTACAAATCTATGGTACAGTCAGTAGCTGTACAATGTAGTGGAGAATATCAATTACTCACTTTCAGTTTGATATAAGCAACAGTCATTGTCACAGTATATCTTTGTGAGGTGCTGGGTGAGATCATAACTAATATCCTTCAGTAAAGCTTGATGCATTCTTATGCACTCTCAAATGCAGCCATATACTCAGCTTTGCAGGATGACACTGCAACTATTCCTTGCATTCTGGCAGTCTATGAGATTGCATCTAAGTCTGTAAAACCAGTCAGTGTCATGTTCTCCTCCTATCCTCCAAGATGTAGGTGCAGGTCTCAAGTGCTTTTTTAAGTATTGTACCAGTTGCACAGCTGCATTCCAATGTGGTGCTGTGTTAGTTGCTGGACATTGAAGGCAATGTTTGAACATGTTGAAATGTCAAGATAGACAAGGCAACCAACTAGCTGATGGTAGGGAGTGTGTTTTAGAGCTTGTTGTTTCTCCTTTGGCAGGGTTTTTTGGTCAACTCATCATAACCTTAAATTAAAATCCATGGGCAGTGAGAGTGGCATCCTTCTGGCTGAACTTGGAGATAATCTTGTCAATGAGTGCAGCTTGAAATAGTTTCAAAATGTGGTTAGGGCAGTCCCATTCAACTGAGATGCCAACTATGAATTGAGTTAGGCCAAGGTCTGATATAGTCTAAACTTGCCTCATTTGGTCCTTGAAGCAGTCATTCTCATCTTTGCAGCTTGCAACAGAAAGAAAGTCATTGACATGTAATGCTGCAATGGTTGTGCCTTGATTAGTAACCTGATAATATATGCATGATTCACATGCCAGTCTTTGAAACCCTCACAATACCATGTTCTTGTTCATAGTTTTGTTCCAGATCCTCTCTGCCTGCTTCATTCCATACAGCTCCTTCACCAGCATCCATATCCAATCTTTCTTACTCTCCTCTTCAAATCCTTCTGGTTGCTGCATATATTGAATTTTGTCTTCAGGCAGAATACTGTATAAGAAAGCTGTCTTGATGTTAATCCAAGTTGCATCCCATTCTTTTATTGCTGTGATGTGTAGTAATATGTGCCATGATTCCATACACACTGTTGGTAAGGTCATCTTTGTATGGTCTCACCTCTGGATTTGTTCATAGCCTCTGAACACTAACCTGACACCTTCACCACTGGCAGGATCTCTATCTCTAGAAATCCCCATGGAAGTAGATGCCTCTCACCAATGTGCATCAACACCTCTCTTATGCTATTGCTGTAAAAAACCTGGCCACTTTACATGCTACTGCTCTCTGAGACTGGAGATGTACTACCTCTCTCCCTCTGAGCAAGAGGAGCTTCTGCTACAGCTCTTGGCTGCAAGGGACCCTTCTGCAGACCCCTCTCCTACTGCTTCCCTGGTGGATCTGTCTTCTGAGGTGGGCCCGGC
>JABAKA010008198.1:0-15352 GCA_018857285.1 Termitomyces sp. Mi166#008 | reverse complement strand
CTGCTCAGCTCATCATGAGGACCTACTTCTGGCCTGGCTTGAAGAAGGATGTCACTCAGTATGTGTGCTCTTGTGAGACTTGCTTACAAGCCAAGGTCCCACATCACTGCTCCTTTAGATTGCTGAAGCCCCTCCTAATT
The DNA here is from genome assembly GCA_018857285.1 of Termitomyces sp. Mi166#008. Taxonomy (NCBI): domain Eukaryota; kingdom Fungi; phylum Basidiomycota; class Agaricomycetes; order Agaricales; family Lyophyllaceae; genus Termitomyces; species Termitomyces sp. Mi166#008. Next base: position 15,212 of record JABAKA010008198.1, on the reverse strand, counting down.
AGAGAATGACCCTGGTCTTCAATCTTGATGGACCACATTGTTGAGCTCCCTGAGTCTGATGGATTCAATGCCATCCTTGTGGTGGTTTGCCACCTCACCAAGCAAGCCATCTTCGTACCCTTGCACACCACCAACTTGGCACCTGAATTTGTATGCCTTTTCATTGCCCACATTCTTTCTAAGCATGGTTTGTCAATGATATCATCTCTGACTGAGGTTTGCTGAGTTTACTTACAACAACTCCCCTCACTCTGCCACCAGCGTGTTCCCCTTCTTCATGAACAAAAGATACCACCTTCAGCTCACTGTCTCCCTTTGTGACATCCCTTTACATATTGCTCACAAAGTTGCCCACAACCTCTGATCACTGCAAGAGTACTTCTGAACCAAGATCGCCACAGCCAACAAAGCATACAGCAAGCACACTGACTCAAAGCAGATCAGCACCCCTGATTGGCCGATTGGCTCCCTCACCTGGCTTGATTGCTGAAACCTCACTGTTGCTGAAACTTGATCACAAATGACTTGGTCCATTTAAAATTACCAAAAAGGTCTCATCACATGCCTACTGACTCACCCTTCCTTCTAGCATGAAGAGTATTCACCCCATCTTCCACATCTGACTCCTTGAATGCCACAACCCCAACACTTTCCCCAGTCAATACCATGACCCTCCCCCTCCAATTAAAGTTGACAGAGAGGACCACTATGAGGTGGAGAAGATACATAATTCCTATATGTATCAGAGTAAGGTTTGCTACCTGGTCTGGTGGCTCAGGTATGGACCTGAAGACGACATCTGAAAACCCTTTGACAATCTCAGAGGAGCTGCTGATGTGCTCTAAGACTTCCACAGGTACTTTTCCAACAGAATCTATGATTCCAGTGAAACATCATGAAGACAGTCATGGGCATAACCCCCCATCTCTTGGATTAACTAGGAATTCAACTCCCACCAGTACTTTTAAATCCTCTTTTTCCTCTTTCACTCCACCAATCCCTACCTCTTCTCTAACTCTGAGGTAGCTACCACACCAACTCTGAAAACCACTCCTGACTTCCCTACACCTATATCTCACTGATCAGATTACCCAGGCCATCTCTGAAGACCATCTACATCATCTCATCTTAGTTTATCTGCACATTTTATTAGCTTATCTTATCTTTTATCTTACCACATCTCAGGAAAGTGACCAAGAAAAGGAAAGACTCTATAAACAGGACTAAGATAAAAAAGAACTATTTACAGCTACGCAGGCCTTGGAGAACAACTACAATTGCTCTGGCGAGCCTGAATCATCCTCCTTTTCACCCCCAAACCCTGACATCCCCAAGGCTGACAACAACTCCTGAACCTCATCAGCAATATAATCCCAGGAGCTGGAGTACAGACAATGGGCTTGAGATCCAAACACTTCAGAGGGCACTGCCACTAATACAAGATGCCCTGATGAAGTACAATCACTCGCTCCAAGTCCTTTAATCCCACATTGTTCTCAAATGGTATAGGATGCCTGGACCAGACCATCATGACTGGCCTCAGTGAACCAAGTGGTGGTGTCAAGGAGAGTGCAGTGAGTGTGGATAACCTTTGAAATTAGTGTCAGTACTGGCAAGTTGCAGAAAAGCCAAGAAACTCACCCAGAAATTGCACCTGCTCTATGGCCACATGCTCAATCAACCATCTTCACTGGACTGACATGTCCTGTCCATCTCTGATGGGATTCAATGAAGCAACTCCAGTCAGTGGTGCCTCATCCCCCTCCATCTGTACACTGACATTGGCCTCCTGTACCTCTTCCTCCTTCTCCTTGGAACTCAGAGAATGAGTTACCCATTGAAGACACAGTTCCACCTATGCTGCCCTTGCCTCTTGTTGTCACTGCACCTCTGACTTCCTCAGGCACTTAGACCCATGTTCTTGGACCTGGTTGCAATGAGATTGGAGGGTCACCCCAACAGCAGTGAAAACACTTGCAAGAAAGTAGAAGGATCCTGGGGGGCGCAGTCTCCATGCAAGGACATTTTGGGGAAAAAGACCAACTCAGCACAGTCTCAGCATGACACTTCTCCCAGGCCTTTGCTAAGCCTGCTAGCAGACCACTGGGCTCCTCAAAATCCATTGGAACAATGGGTGAGAGCTTGGAAGAGAAGAGAGGCAATGCCAAGCACTCTGGGCATTGGCTCCTCATAGTGGAGCAGGTCCATCAGCAATCAACTATGGCCACCCCATCACCTCCCTTGTTCTCTGAAGAACTTCCCTAAGCTTTGTGCATGACTGCTCCCCTATGCTGCCCTTTCCCCCTACTGCTTGGACTAGCCACCCTGACTCACTCCCCTCCCCCTCCTCCCCTCCTTTCCTGTGCCCATGCCCACTGACATCTTTCAGTATGCCTTGAGGGAACAGCTGAGGTGGCTGTCACAACAGTACTGGCACATGCCAGATTTCTCCTTCAAATTGGGGCATGGTGCTGCTAGCTTACATGCTGCTCCATGGCAACAACAACAATCATACTATGACAGGATTAGTAGCAGCTCAAGAAGCAGGACTCTGGTGCCACTTACTGGTGCATTGGTGTCCCACCACTCCTGGGATGGACCAATGGAGGACAATTCAGAAATGTGAAGACTGGACATGGTGGAGGCAGGACAAACTGCAGAGATGAGCTTAATTTTCCAACTTTATAAATCCAACAGTTTCCCACCCCTGCCTCAGAACAAACTGCGAGCACAACACACATCTTAAGGGTCTTGATGCTAGTGGAGGGGTAATGTCATGACCCATCATTTTTGCCTTGTTATCCTGTGCAACTTCCCCACTACATGCCTTCTCCACCATCACTGACATGTCCTGACATGCCTTATGCATCAGCCACTTGCATCACTGACCCAATCTGCATCTCTGATTGCATCTCTAATGCTTCTTTTAGGTTGACATCTCCAAAACATGCCACAATGGCTTGCTGCAGCTCACCCCCACATCTGACTACCCACAAACTGACCATACAGTTCTGCACCATGTGTCTCAGTGCCCCCCTTGACCCTCTTCAATGTCGTTCTGGTGATCCATCCCACTGTAATACTTAAACCTTCATATGGTGGTAGTCAGTCCTTAGTCTTGATATTGCCAACCCTTTTGTCCAAAGTCTGTTCTACTCTTTATTGTTTTACTAGTCTTCTGGTTCTTCTCAATCTATTCTGTTTTCTGTTTTTATTCACCGATGCTGCTCTAAGTCCTTTGATTGATTTTTTTCTCATTGGACTTTGCATCATCAACACTTAAACCCCCCAACACTGCTCTAAGTCCTCTAATTGATCTTTTTCTTGTTGGACTTTGCATTATCAACACTTAAACCCCCTGATGCTGCTCTAAGTCCTTTGATTGATCTTTTTTGTATTGATGATGGAAAGTCTGACAAGAAAAAGATCAATCAAAGGACTTAGAGACTTCTTGGTGTGTCTTGCATTCTTAACAACTAAGACCACTTTGATGCCTCATAAGTCTATGTGCCAGTTGGCATATTTCTTTCATTAGTGGGTTATTGCTCTAAGTGAGAGCCTCCAGGTCAGCAGGACCTGACAGTTGGAGCACATCATGAATGCGCTTTGGCATGGCCTTACTGAGCTGGAACCTCAAGGTATTGTAGTTCCAGCCTGTTTTATAGGCCTCCTTCTCAAATTGAACAATAAACATAGTAAAACATTTGTTGGCACTCATCCTAAGAAACATGAGTTTTCTTTCAGCCTCAGCAACTGTGTCAAACATGCTGAACTTGGAGAAAAACTCATTGATGAATGCCTGCCAGTTTGTGAAGAGAGGGTGGCCAGGGTTGAAGCAGAGGATGGCAGTGTAGTGGTCCATTGCAATGCCTTGCAGGTAGGATGTGGCAAACGCAACTTGTGCTTAGTTAGAAGCAAAAGTGTGTGGCTTGCCATAGAATGTGGTCAAGCACTGAACAAGAAAGATTCACCATTTCTGAGGGTTGCACCCACTGAAGGGTTCAGGTTTCTAAATGTCTAGCCACCCCCAAGAGCCTTGCACATGCCACCAGGGTCACCTCAATTGTTGTTGTTCTGTGCAGGGGCACCAGTGTTGTAGTAATAGTAGTAGTGATTGCCAGCACCACCTTGTAATGGAAATGTGCCAATCGCTGGTCCCCATCCACCAGGGGGAAATTCTCCTGGTGCTCTGCTGCTAAGGGGCAGGTTGCCAGGCAACCAGCTGGGGAGGCCACTGCCTGGAGGTCCAAGAGGTGGTCTGGGAGGGAGAGCACCACCTGGGCTACCTGCATTGCCCATGCTGAAGGGGGGAAAACCATATGCCAAGCTGTATTCTTAAGGGGAAGGTGCCTCCAAGCCTTGTGGAGCAGTGCCAAGCCCAAGACTATTGATCAAATTGAATTCTTGGTCCCAAGGGACCCAAGCTGAAACCAGTTGTTGGGAGTCAAGGGATGTGGCATTTTCAGCTAGACCAGTGGGTGGTCATGGTGGCTTGGTTGCAGAGGCAGTGGTCAGAGGGGAAGGGAGGAGGATTTTCTCAGAGTGGCTCAGTAAAGCAAGCATGGATTTAGGATGAGAGCAATGGTAGTGGGGGATCTTGGAGATCCAAGTGCAGAGGTTTTTCATGTTGGAAATTTATGTGGGGAGGCTGATCTCATTCAAACTCAGGGTGGACCTGCTCTGGAGCTGTGCCAATGTCAGGTTTGTTGACGTAGCTCAGTGTATGTTTGGAGCAGGCATCTTTCTCAATGGGCACAGGGAGTACCTGTGAGGCAGAGTGTTGTAGAGGGGATACTGTAATAGGGGAAGCACCTGGAGGTTGATTCCAAATTCAAAATGGACAGGTAATTAGTACCAAGTTTGATTGGGCCATATTGAGAGGCCTACTTCACATGCTGTTGCTTGCTCAAAGAGTCCCCCAGAGAGGTTGAGACCTTGGAGGAGGATTGAAGCTGCTTCCAGGTTATTCCAATGTTGACCATTTGAATTAGTGGCAGTGAGTTTCAGAGCAGTGGTGTCAGGGGTGTGCTGAGCCATGGGTATTTCCTTTTGAACATGGAAGGAGTATGCCATTGATTGGATTTCCAAACTCACCTGGCAAGGAGGAAACATGGATCTTGGTGATCAAATCATGCAACTTGTCATGCAGCAAGGCATCACCCTGTAGAAGTCCAAGCTGATGTGGTGAGAGATCTCCTTGCTCATAGAGTTTGAAGAACATCAGGATGTGATCAGCCCAGACCTCTGCAGTGGCCTCTGATGCAGGATGCTCCAATACCTGGGTCCTTAGGAAGAAAGCTTCTCATGATAGACAGAGCTCCTTTAGGATCATGTCATGTTGCTGAGAATATTCTGCCCATCGTTCCACATGCTGAAGCAAGGGGTCACCATCACTCCAAGATGCGTTTAGTCAATGCTGAGACCTCAACTGATTGAAGGTTCTAGCAAGTACCCAGTTTGATTTGTTGGCTAGTAGCAAGTAGGAGAATACAGTGTGACAGGTACAACAGGCTGCTGCTGGCTCAGAGGAGTGACAGGATTGTTGGCTGGGTTTGGGAAAATGAGGAAGGTGCATTGTGGGGAAATCATGCAGGATGACAAGGCAAAAATAATGGGTCATGACTAATGTGAGATGATCATCATCATAATAGAAGCTCTGGAACTGTCCATTGGGAAGTTCAGTTTCTTGCATCTGTATACTGCCCTTTCAATGTGTCCAGCCTTTTGGATTTTTTAGCATCATCCTGGCAGACAATGCATGATCTGCATGCTTTTGGTGACTGGAAGCATTGTCAAAAAGAAACAGGCCTGTTGCAAATCCTTGTGTCTTGTCCTCAAAAATATCAATAGCTTTGTCAATCTGTTGAATCAGATCATCCATTGAAAAATAGCCATCATGATTTTTCCCAGCCTTGAAGATAATTCTGGTTTCTCTGTCAAAAAAATACATTGTAAGCATGAAAGCTTAACCATTGTTTCACCCATGTACTCATTTTTTCTGCAGTACTTGCTTATCAGTTTTATGATTCCAACATGTTTTGCATCAATTATTCTTGTAAAATGTGGATTCATCATGTGTGATGAGAATGAGACAGAACCATTGGCCTGGTGGAACAGGAAATCCTCAAGGTGTTTTTTGTATGTTTCCATCATTATCATATATGACCATAGGGCTGCAGTGGCACCACCGTAGTCCTTAGGGAGGTCACATGATTTCCCAAGTGCAAGGTCAGGGGTTCGACTCCTGGCTGAGTGCGCCCATGTAGAAAACACCTTAGACACCATGTGGATTATTCAATGCTGCCGGGAAGCCACCGCTCATCACATGATCACTGGAAGGCTTTGTTGGTCAGGCTGTTTGATGAATTACACCATTGACATGTAGGGTGATGATATAATGTGACCACCATGCTCCTGTTTGGACAGAAAAGAAAAGAGTTGCTTGGTGCAGTGCTTGGGAGGGATCAAAACCTGTTAAACCAAATGAGCTGTAGTGTGGGTGGGTTCAGAAGTTACTGTCAAAATGGATGTGATACTGGTGGCAGCCGCTGAAGCACCATGTGGAAAGTAAGACCGCCCCTGCTGTAAGTCCACGTGTATGGCTGTAGAAGCCGGGTCAAGTAGTGTAACACATCAAGAATGGCAGGCAGTGCTCATGTCCCATGGGAATGGAAGGATCTGGGCACGGGGTAGGTTAGGAAGCCTATACCCACAATGGTAAAGTGAAGGGGAAAGCATTGCAAAACCAAAGACAGGTATCAGCAGGGAAGGCACGTTAATGGCAGACGGTCTAGGATTCAATTGCGGGGGCAGTATGAACTTTGGCAGGATCAAATTGTAGTAAAGTGGCTGTGAGACATAACCAGCACACTTGAAAAGGTGTCTGGCTGGAGTACCTACCAGAGTGTTCATAAACCATACCTATGATGTACTGTAGGGGAGCCGACATACAAAATTCATGTAATGGTCCTTGAAATAAAAGAAGGTGCCTATGGCGCTGGGATCAATCATCATTATCATATATGACCATGCACTCTTTGTATTCTTTTCACTGCTTTACAAAGGCATTTTAGTATGCCACAACATCTTTGCACTCATGACCATCCATATACATACCATTCTACCATTGACTGTATTGCCAATCCATGGTATGTAGCCATTGTTGAGCTGTCTGAATACTGATCTTTGTCTTTTTAGCACCAGATTTCTGAAGCTTCTCTTGCATGTCTGGCATAGCTATAAAATCAATGACATCTTGTGCTTTGATGTAGCCACTTTTTACAATTCCTTGCAAATGAAGATTGATGGCAGATGTAAAGTCTTCATCTTGAAGAATAAAAAATAGATGTTTCAAATCAGCCATATCAATGCATCTGTGCATAATTTGTTGATGTTCTTGTTCACTCATCATATCAGCTTTCAATAGCATCAAGTCATCTTTTAAAATGAGGTTGACATTATTTTCATCATTAATACCCACAAAAGAACAAGTTTCATGTATTTCAGCTGTGCATGCTTGTTTGTTCTGCTGCTCAAACAGCTCAAGAACTGACTGAAAGCCTTTATTCTCAGGTCTTTTTTAATCTGCTTGTATCAACGCTTACTGCAATTCAGTTACCAAAATAATAGCCTTGCTGTTTTGACTCTTTTTGATGTTCTGCATGTGCTGCAACCTCTTGTGCCTTCTATAAGATTTCTGCAAATTGTTTGAGTGCAGACACCTAGGTAATCTCTCTTTCTCCTCCATCTTCTGCCTCTAACACCTTTTCTTTAAATTCTACAAGAACCTCAACCATGTCTTCCTACATGCTGCCAAGTGTGCACAATGGTTTGTCATCTCTTCTCCATCACACGCCTTCCCTGCCATCATTGACATATCCCAACATGCCTTATGCATCAGCTGCTCACGTCACTGACCTGATCTGCATCTCCAATCGCATCTCTGATGCTCCTTTTTGGGATGACATTCCCAAAACATGCCACAACAGCTTGCTGCAGCTGGCCTCACATCCGACTACCTGCAAACTGACCATACAGTTCTGCACTACATGTCTTGGTGCCCCCCTCAACCCTCTCCAACGTTGTTCTGGTGATCCATCCTGCCATAATACTTAAACCTTCGTACCATGGTAGTCAGTCCTTAGTCTCAATATTGCCAACTCTTTTGTCCAAGTCTGTTCTACTTTTTACTGTCATACTAAGTCTCCTGGCTCTTCTCAATCTATTCTGTCTTCCATTTTCATTTGCTGATGCTGCTCTAAGTCCTCTGATCAACTTTGCTCTTGTTGGACTTTGCATCATTAACACCCAAACCTCGACTTCTTGGTGCATCTTGCATTCTCAACAACTAAGACCACTTTGATGCCCTGTAAGTCTACATGCCAGTTTGCAGATCTCTCTGAATAGTGGGTTATTGCTCTAGGTGAGAGCCCCCAGGTCAGTGGGACCTGACATAATATTGAGACTCTCTCCACTTATTGGCTAGCTTGAATGGCAACTTATACTCAAAACTACTGGCCGATGATAGGCAGACCACCCCTTGGCAGTGGAGCACCAGAAGGAGTTCCCCTGGGCAGATCTTCCAATGGTGGATTCCCTGGCGGATGGGGACCAGCAATTGGCACATTCCCACCACATGGTGGTGCTAAAAATCACTACTACTATTACTACAATGCCAGTGTTCCTGCCTGGAACGACAACAATTGAGGTGCTGGTGATTTGCATGAGGCTCTTGCACATGAAGGATGGTGATAGCATGCTTGATTGCCTAGATTTGTGCTAAAAAGGGAGATCTACGGATGAGCTCTTGTTCCAAGACACAAACAACTTATCAAAGAATGTAGATAGATTGTAGGCTACCTATAAGGAATTGACAACAAATCCAAAGCACAAAAATATGTAAAGCAGGTTCTGGCAGGTTTCTAAAAATTCAACTTGTAGGCAATGTAGAGATGGCTGTTGGCTAAGTAAGCTAATGAGTTTGTAAAGAAACTATAGTAGAATTGCTAGATGAGAGAGAATAGTAGGATCTGAAGTAGATGTGCCTGAGGAAACCTTCAAGGTGCTAAAATTTCTCTCTTCAAAGTCAGTCTTGGTGACAATCTTGCTGACTGGTGTTGCTGACACTTCTTGCTAACAGTTGTGTGACTTGAATAGGAGGGAAGGTACCCTTGATGAGGTGGCAGTGGCAGCAGCTTTGCATAGCTTTTAGTATGCAAGTAGACACTCCTTGGACAGGATTTGCAGGGGTGGCAGAGGCAGCAGTGGCAGAAGGAGTGGCAGGGATGGTAGCACTGCCCTGTACCTTCTTAAACTATGCCTCAACAGGCGTGGCACTTCATGTGTAGGCGCTTAGCATGGGACTAAACTATGCCTCAAAAGGTGTGTAAAATTGTTGCAAAGGCAACGTAGTTGCTTGGCAACAGTTGCCTAGCATGTAGATTGCCTCAAAAGAGGCAATGTAGACTTAAAAAGAGTAGAGACTTGGCAGAAGTGGCGCTAGTGATAGCTGCTGACTAATTGTGTGAGAGCAATGTAGAGCATAGAGCGTAGAGCATAGGACCATAGTGTGAGGGTGAATTCCTCTCGTAGAACATTGTTATTTTTCCCTACTTTTTGTACATCTTATATACTACTAAGGTGGAGTAATTGGTAAGCTCTCCTCTTCTCCTACTATCCTAAATATGTACTAATTCCTTCTTATTCTGATGTTATAGGAACGTTAATGCTGTCAAGTGGAGCCTATGAGGTCATAGCAAACCTCTTTTTAGACAGTTTTTTCCTATGCTACCCTTTTTCCAAGAAAGAATGTTCTGGACTATGACTACTGAACATGATTTTTGTGTTTTTGTCAAGTCACATGTCATCATGTGTTGAGTCACATGACCCATTGCATTGCAAAAAAACAAGAAAAATTTAAAATAAATAACTATTTGCAATTAGAATCTTTTGAGGCTTATCATTCTACTCCCTTTTTAAATTTTGACTGTCCCCAGTCAACCAATCAAGCCTCTGGAATTCTTGATCTTCTGATTTTTATACATGGCACAATTCTTTTTGTAAATCAGTGGCAAACTCCATTTTTAAAAACCATCACCTATATAGGCACCCATGTTTATGGCCTTCAACTCCAGCCTTCTTTCCTGCTAAACACCTATAATCCTTTATTATCTTGATTGATTGAGGTATGCTTAATTTCCTTCTATTTGATCATCACGCTTCTAGCTGACTTTTCACTGTCACCCCAGATGGTTTCCAAGACTTCTTTACTCAAGATTTCTGCCGATGCTAGCCTTCTAGAATGCAAACATGCCACCCAAGAGTTTATCATTGCTGCTGATGCTGTTTTTCTCAAGGCTCAAGATTTGGCAATGCTTGCACCACTTCATGAAATGGTGTTTGGTCTTTTGGAGGGGTTATTGTACAATTGGTGCTTGTTAAATTTGGATTCAGTGGAGTGGAGGTGCAAGGCTGAAGTGTGCCAAGCATGCATTAATTTGTGGAGTTTGAATAAGCAGGCACCATGGTGTGCTGAGTTTGGGAAGACAGTGGTGAGTGCATTTTTCTTTGTTCTTGGTGCCAGCTCTTGCTGATGGTCAGCAGGTGTCATGAAAGCATGTGATTAGTACTATTAAGCAAATAAGACTGATGCATTTTGAAAAGATGGCAATCGAGTTAGAGCCAACTGTGCCTGTTGTGGATCTGGCACCAACACCTGCTTCTGTGACTTCATTGATTCAACATGTGCCCTCTGTTCCATATATAGCCAATCCTTCTAGTCTGACCATGTGTGTGAGTTTTCCTTGTTTTTGCTTACTTTGGTGGCTATCCTCATTGTTGAATTTTAGCTTCATTTAGAGTTGTCCCTTCAAGAACAGGAGGAAGTCCATGCCACATAAGTATTGCTAGTTGGTGCTTTTTATTCTTTTGATTTATCTTTTTAGCACCTTGCGAACTACACAAGAACCACCTTCTCAACAGATGGCACCTTGCAACAAGGGTAAGGGCAAAGTGAAGGCAATGGAAGAAGACAAGGATGAGGAAGGTGAAGCCCCTTAAAAATTGAGGAAGGAGCTGGAAGATTTTGTGGTCCTGACCAAAGTGAGTTTCTTTCCTTGTGTTCTTGGGTTCTGTGCTTAGTCTTTTTACTAGTTTGATGGTAAGCTATTAGCAAGTTTACTGCCACCGCTGACAGAATTTTATGAGAGGGATGTAGGGTTACTGCAAGGTGCAAAGATTTCAGGTGCAAGGAAGGGTGATATAATGTTAGTGTCACCAGCAACACAGGTGCTAGTGCTGGAGAAGAATGGCACCATACATAATTATTTCTTTTCTTGTGTCAGTGCTTTACTGACTTTTCATTTTAGTGTGATTGTTGCATTGCTGACAACTTGGCTGATCAATGTTGGTACCCGACTGGCAAGCATCCTTGCTGGCACTGTTGTTGTAAGTCAAAAGGCTGTCTGTGGAATGGCATAGGCATTAGAATGTAGAAGAAATGTCCCCTTCTGGAAGCGCTTGCCATAGCCAAGCACGTTAAACTGGTTCAGGCAGCAAAGGCTTTCCTTGAGTGGCAGGGTAAATTGTCGCAATTTTTCATTTTGGAGAGTTTCAAGAGAAAGGGGAAGGCCAAGGCTCTTGGAGTTGATTCAGAACTGATGGGTGCTAAGTGAACTTTCAAGTCAACAGAGTTGGTGGATAGTGATAGCAACAAGGAAGAGAAAGAGGAAAGAGTCCACGTAATAAAGAAAATCAAGCATGAGCACATTGAAGAGCCGATTGGCACAAGAAAAAGAAAGGAGATTATAGAATTGGAGGATTTAGAGAAAGAGACAGTGGCACACAAGACATCCTGCAGCAGGACCTTCATGCCAGACTTTAAAACCCATGGTCCTTGTTCTTAGCGCATCCAAGCCTATTTCCAAGCCAATCATTGTGTTAGCTTCTTCAGTGGCTGGCCCCTCTACTGCATGAATAGTTTTGAGTTCAGCGCCTAAGCCTGCTGCCACTGCGCCTGTATCCAAACCTGTGCCTGTGAAATCTGGTAAGCCTGCCATAAAGGGGGGTTTTGTCTTTAAGGACCCTTTTATGGTAAGGCAATTCAAATTGGCAGGACTAATCATCAACCAGGTGACAGAAGTTGCAGCAGGCAAAGTTACTAGCATTGTAACTCAAGAAACACTGCGAGATGAAGATACTAGCAATGAAGATGATAACGACAAGGACAGAAATGACAATGAAGGCAGCAAAGGCAATGATGACGATAGTGACGATGAAAACAATGCTGCCATGGACGTTGATAGCAGTAGGCATCCTGAAGAAACACAACCAACAGTGCCAACAAAAGCAACAGTAACTGAAGTCATAGTGCCGGTGCCAATACCAGTGGGTCATTGTACTTGTTCAATTCTCCTTTTTAACTGTTTTTCTAGCTGACAAAACCAAATAAGATGCCCTTTTTCAAATTGTCCTGCACTAGCAAACACGTTCCTTTCTTGCTGACAGGTCTTCAAGTCCCAATTCAATTTCAACAAAACTGTCCTAGTGTTGAACGATGGCAAAACTGTGCACGTGGCCATTTTGAAGTGGCGATTGAAATGTTGGAGAATGCTAGGCAGCATTTTGAGTTGGTATGTCAGGAATTGCAGTGGGTTATGCATCAACACAACACCTTGGCACTGTACCTTCATGACCATGATGCAGTGATGAGTTGGCATGAAATGAATAATGTGGAACTTGGGGAATTTTCTGATACTGAAGACCTCCCTATTGTTGGTGGCTTCCCTGTCATTTACCCTAACTAGTTCCCCAATTTGTCAGCTTGTTCTACATACTGTATCTTTAGTTTTTACTGTAACTATGGCTTTTTATTTTTCTTGGTAACTGGTTTTTGTGAATCTTTTTTTTAGGACTTTGTAAGAGTATTAGCGTTGTTGGCAAGGTGTAATATCAAAAACATTAGCTTTGAAGTGTTAATGCTCAGTAGATCATTATAGCACTAAGCTTCAACAGCTGTGCAACACAGAAACACTGTGGCTTTTAGATAATTTTACACTAGTCAGAATGAAACATTGGTGCCATTTTTCATTGGCGCTGTCAGCAAGAAACTTTTTGTACTGTACTGTTTTTGTCTTTTTATTTATTTTATTTTTTTTTTATAATCTCTTCATTTTTATTCTTTCTTTATTTTTCAGTTGGCTTCTTATTCAGCAAAGTCTTTGTTGTCTAGGAGTTCAGTTTCCTCCATTTCTCATAGGCGATTGGTATCAATGTCAAGAAAATTGTCAGGTATTGTGTTGGACTATAGCGAGGCTTTGGCCACCACAGACGAATGGCCACTATAGCGAGGCTTTGGCCACCACAGATGAATGGCCACCTTTGTGGCCGCCCTTGGACTGAACAATGGACATTGTTTCCCTGTACATATAAACTTGCACATACTGTAGATAGCACCCTCAGTCTCTTATAACAGACTGAGGGTGAGTAACTTCCATACACCAACCATACACAAAACTGACTATACCGTAGATTATAACTCATAGTGATCTATTAGGTATAGTGGAATATAGTCTCTTATAATGGACTGAGGATTATAACTCATAGTGATCTATTAGATCTGTGATATACCTGCCAAATTCTAACAGGTTATGGGCCATTGATTGCACAATAACTCTTTGAAGTATTGAGCATCTGGAATTCAGACACCTCAGTCTTATCTTATCTATCAAACAATGTGTCACATCATGTACCTTGTCTCTTGAACGCCTTTGTCTCTCAGCTAAATGTTCTGCACGTTGATGTCTCCGACTGCTTCCTCTATCATGCTAAACAATTCCTTGAACCCCTCCATTCCTGAGCGCATTATTTGTCATCAGTGGGATGGCACAAAGTACACCCAGGCAGAAGGGAACTTCAGCTCTTGGACTGAGAAGCTTAAAGATGCTCTAATCTTGAACAGCATCTACTCATATGTCTTCAGCCCCATCTTACCTTGCCTGAGTGAGAGCATAGAACCCCATGCACATGCCAACTGGAGCATGAACAATTGTCTAGCGATAACCTATGGATGATATCAATCACCGTGATCTCATCACAGATCAAGGTGCCCAGCATTGCTTTGATGATCTCAAGCATCAAGCGCAACGGGAAGGGCCCATTAAGCAGATATCCCTCTTGCAAGAAGCCCTGTTGATGTACTGCTTGCAGACCGAGGCACTTCCAATGACTGCTAGTTGCATTACAGATATTGTCAAAAGAGCTTTTGACATCAGGGAAATCAACACCGACCTGTTTATGTACATTGCTCTGCTTAATAGCCTAAGCAACCCTGTGTTCAAAGTGCTCCAGAATTCAGTGTCCACTCTCAAGTATGACCAACTCACCCTGCAAACCAGCAGATATTTGCCTCCTGATGGAAAATGCGCAAAACATTCTAAATGCAAAGGCCAATGTGAATCATGCCACAGCTCTACATGTGAAAGGGGGGTACCAATCACACAGCACAGACCTACCAGGCCACAATCATGGGCCTGGAGCGGCATGTTGCAAGAACTGCAATTTGCATGGGCAACCGTGCCAAGGACATACTAAAGCATTCTGCATCCAGAAAGGGGGAGGAATGGCTGGAAAATCGATTGCTGATGCACAGGCCACACAATTAGCCTCAAAAGAGAAGACCAAAACCAATCACACCCCGAATACTGCAACTACCCCAGCAAAGTCATACATCGCTGTCACAGGAATCAACGGCAAGCTCTGGTATGTCGACCCTTTGAACCTAGGGCAACTACCTGCTCCATCTGAGATGGCAGCACTGGCTACAGTCACTCCACATGAGACGGCGATGACATCAACCTTCACAATGGAGGAATGGGAGCACGCTGGCTTCCCAGCCATTGACAACATAGAGACTACCATGGACTGGAAAGACCATGCTGGACCTATCAAAGACCAGATACTGGCTGTCAACGTCTCTCCTGTAGATCAAGCAGGACGCGCACCACTCGACTCCCTCGACTCCATCAACACTACACCTTTCCTGGTTGACTCTGGAGCGACCATGCACATATCCCCATACCAAAGCGACTTCCTCACACTACATCCCATTCCACCTTGGGGAGTGAAAGGCCTAGGTGGATCTTCAGTCACAGCTATTGGAGTTGGAGATATCTGTCTGCATATCGCAAAAGGAGCAGATATTACCCTAAAAGACA
>JABAKA010008197.1:0-15398 GCA_018857285.1 Termitomyces sp. Mi166#008 | reverse complement strand
TAGTTAGACTGGTAATCATCTGTACAACACTCAATATACTTTGGATTTCCCTCTGCCAGCTGTGTGACTGAGCCACAGCCCCCAAAGGTCGTCCTTACACTATGCACAATGGACCATGGAGACTACAATAGGAAATTTTGATGATGAAATTTGTCAGGCTTAGAATTCCTATGCAAATATTGCTCAAAGGAGTGTATTATATGCACAAATCAATTCCTTCATTGTCATGATGTCTCATGTACTGTTGCATGAAGACAAGGCTAAACATATTTCAGCTGGTGCTTTGCCTATTCCTGGTGCTGATGGCTATGTTTTATTATATGCTTGTCAACTTACTTTGGTTGATGTATCTGTAGAAGAGGCAGCTGCAAATATGGAATTGTAGTCTCAGAATAACTGGCTTAATCAAGATGCATGGCCACATGCTGTATGGTGTTGAGCTTGACTTCATCTTCCAAATGGTCAAATTGCTCAATCACTCTGGATGGAGTCAAAATCACAATAAGCATTACAGAAAACATGTGTTATAAAGGTATGTAATAGTCTTACAATTACTAGCCTGATAGTTGACATAGATGCAAGTTTCATGACAGCAATTTTTTAAATTCTGCTGAAGTACAATTTACTTTTGTCTTAGATTTGGCAAAATCATCCATACTCTTGCTGTGATCTCAGTCCTTTCTCCTTCAGATCTTATCCTGTTGGAGAAATCAAGCAAGACAGTTTATATCTGTTGTTACTTAAGAAACACATACCTCAAAGTGATCAATGTCAATTAGATTGAATCACTTGTTGCTATTATCCCTGATTTTAGAGTGACCACAAATGGTGAGATTGAAAGGCCAGATGATCAGTATTTTATTTTTGAAAAGATGGGTTTAGATCAGACTGAAGAGGAGGATGACATGCTAAAAAATGATGAAAGTAGTACATATGCATTGATTCAAGTATTGTATGCAGTCATCTAGTAGAATAAAAATGTGAACAGTAGCATATAGAATATGCAAATTCATTTGAGTGAATAACTAATTCTTCAAGCCCTTGCTGCTGAAATTCACTCCATTGTCAACTAAAGTCTGGTTAGGATTCTGATCCTTCTGCTGAATTGTGGATTTTAAATTATCATTTTCAGGGATTGAAAAAGCTACTCACTGAGAATGAGCCTGATAAACCAATCTTCTTTTGTCAGGAAAATGTTTAATGCAATGAATCTTGCTCAGTATATCAACAGTGTTGATGTTGTCAATCATGGAACTTACATGAATAGTGTTTCAAATGAACAGATTGGGGATTTGTCAATGACCACCACCATAGAATGAGTGTCAAATTGCAATAAAAAATATCAAAGACTTAGTTGATCTAGCTGTTTACAAAGTCCATTGTACTTTGCTATAAGATTCTTGTACACAGGATTGCTATTAGAAAGCAGAGTATGGTGGTCAAGATTTTTGATTTTTTCTAAAAAGAGTGACATAGCAAAGAAAGATTCTAAAGGATAACAATATTGAGTTTTCTAAACTTGGAGGTTGTATATTGCAACAGTCACAAGAAGTTAGCTGCATAAGCACCTCAAGTATATGCATCATAAAGACAAAATATACAGCTATAAAAAAGCAAGGAAGGTCAATTCTCTATTAGAAAATGGCAATGATCATCAAATTCACAGTCTTCTATGTATTTTAAAGACAACAGCTTGATCAAAATAGATGAACTGAATGATGAACTTTCAATAATGACTGTCTCACTCAAATCTGCTATTCTACTGCTTAGCCCTTCTTCAAGTTTTAGAATTGGTACATTGACTAGTAGTGTCCCTGACAATGGCCATAACAATGGCCATGACCACAGTTTTCTTTATTTTCACTCTCATCAGCAAAGACTGATTTTTTTGTTCTTTATTTAGGTAGCAGCAGTACAGTTGACTGATATTTTGCAAGTCATTAATTCTCTTGATCTGAAATGATTTTGGTCACTATAACAACAATGGAAACATCATTGTCAACTTTAACAACATTCTGTGTTCTGTTCTCAAGCCATCATCACTTAGCACCCAGTCCACAACAGTTCTACTTAGGTCTTCAACTACATATACCAGCCCAACTCCAGCTATATTTACTTGCTCTGCAATTCAGCACTCACAACCTGCAATTTGACACTCATGCTCTGATATCCTTTGTGAAGTGTTACCACTTAAGGCAAAGTCAGGTTGCAATCCAAGACTTCGAGACGGTCATCAGGTTGGTTGGTTAGGTTGAGATTACCGGCACGGCCTCAGGTAATCCATATTGGAATTTAAACAGTAAACAAGCATCAATGGGGTAGTGGTAACCTGGGTCGTTGCCAGTTGAGATTCTTCTGAACGATTCGACCCGCCGGGGGTTCGATTCCCCCTTGATGCATCAAAGAAGTATCCGGGTCTCTCTGGACGTCGTTCTAAGTTTCCCTGTCTCAAAAGCTGTTCTTTTGCTGATATTTCGTCCGAGTCTCGTCTCTCGTGGTACATAACTACGCGCAATGGGTTGGTCAAAGCTCGTTTGCCAATCTTTCAACCGTTTTGAATATTTAGGATTCCTAGGGAGTGAGACTCCACTCAAAATGCATATATTCTATGTATAGAAAAAAATCCAAATCATCCCGTGTGTCTGCCGACTCAGTAACGAAAGATCCAGAAGAACTAAGCAATAGAACGGAAAAAGCAAGAGCAGCAAGAAAAATGGAGCTGGAGTGACTGTGAAGGTGGAAATAGTCATTTCAGGCGAGACTTGAAGCAATTGGGGGAAGATTACTCATCAAAGTTGTCATTGCATCTACCAGTGAGGAAACAGCAGCCGGGTTTTGGAATGCAGAGACCAGTGATAGAACTTGTGGCAAGGTTCGCAGATTCAGAAGAACCGATGACGACTCTGGTTGTAGGGGGAAGATTTGTGTAGGGAGGATGTTGGTTCCCAGAACTGCGATGGTTACATTTACAGCAGGAACTTACTTGAACAGGTCATGCTATTTGTCGTCATTGGCGTGCGTGTTGGCATTGGCACTGGGAGTGAGATGTGGGTTGAGGTAGCACCGGAAGGCATGCTGGCAGCAATGGTGATGTTTTGGATCGTCGAAGAGGATTCGGATGTAGTTTAACATGGAAACGCCCGTCTCGGCGGTTGAATTACTGGATGTAACGCTGATAAATCCAAAATAAGGATGGATTTCTAAATCAGAACCTTAACAAGAAGGTAGGTTTTTGAGAAAGGAAAGGAGCGTACGATGAAGATAAGTATGACCATGGACAGGCGTTGCATCTACATTGTCGACAATGGTGACGGTTTATAATCAAAGTAATTAGAAGAGACAGCCCGAGCTTCGTCATTGTTCAACTGGGTAGGCAAATAACTTCTTGCGAATCTCGGATGATGGATCTCCACCTTGAACAGCGCGAACTTAAATTACTTAGATGCCAGTTCCGTGTCAAGATTCTTTCTTTTCCACCTAAGTACACTGGGGCCTATAGCTATAGCAGACTTTACCACCAAGGGAAATCGCGGTCAAACCAAGCCGTATTCGTTTTGCCGAGTCAAAGCTCCAATGCTTGATCGTCGCCCGCCTGAGCTGTTCTTGATAGTGATGCATAGCTGAGAGGTTGTCGCGACGGGTCCCCACAGATTGGATGGATACTTTCGAGATAGAAAATGCAAGTGGAGCGAATGTCAACTTGAAGTAATCGTGACATACGTATATCATGACGCTTGTATAGAGTCCAATTCACTGGCATGATAGGTCGTCCGTTCCGATGAGGGCAAGATCAAGGTGAGGTAAGATTGATTACTTATGGATAGGTCGAAAACTCCCATCAGGATGGGAACTTGATCAGATCAATTATGCAAATTTCTGTGTTCCAACCGATTGGCCACTATCATGCCCTCTTCTTCGAATGTCGCTTGATGAATACCGTACCCTTCAATGTTTCAACATTTCCTTGAATGTTTACATGTAGATTGTCAAATACTTGTATATGCGTACAGTGAGCTGCAAAATTCTCTTCCAAGTTCCACCAGATTGGTCACTGCAGGAATCCGAGGCATTTTTTCTTCGAACTTAGCTTGTCCAACGTTTCAGGTTCCAATACTTATTAAACCATGAGCCGAACCGAGAACAAGAAAGCGTCTTAATTATGTAGATTCCAACGTCAAAAAACGAGACCGACCGCTGACCCGAATTCTAGTTCTCGCCTTCCACTGGTTCTCACCCCAAAACCAGCAATCTCATGCTTGCCCCACATCATAGAGTTTTTCAAAACATTCCTTCCCGCTATGACCAACGGCTAAAGCCCTTCGAGTTCGCCTCCCACGCGGTCACTGAGCTCCTCGCCCTTCCAAACCTGACTGGAAAGACCACCGAACTACATTGGAATCGCCCTGTACACCACAATCCTTGTTTCACCCGAGACATCGGCTCTGATCGCCGAAGAGATGGACAGCCTGGGGGGTGTATCGTGTGTTCTCCGGGCTTGCGGATGTTTGAAGACTGTCAATGTGAATCCGGTGAATGTCAATACGGGTCTCGAGGCTGATATCGCGACGAATGCCGTTGAGTCCGCTTGCGAAAACAGGGAAGTTTGGTATGTTCTTCTGAGCCTTATGCGCACTGTTCTTGGACTTGGCTTTAGATAATGTCATGATCATAAAAAAACGCGACGTTGACGTCACTCGCTTCTGGGGTCAATGCTGGGAGCCCTTCCTACTCTCAGAACGACTTCACGAACAATGAGAATCTTAGGTATGCCGGCTACTTCGCTATAGCTATATTCGCTGCAATGGATCCGTAGAATCAGTCGGGCCCTCTTTCGAGAGATTATAGATCAACGTTCAACACCTGAGATCCGACGAGAGTTTAACGCTTTGTCGAACGAAGCCCGGCAGTGCTTCCCCAACTCACGAATTGTATTGTATTGTTTGTTACGGGCTGACTTCTTGCGTGCGGACCACCGGCTTCAAGGTCGAAAGCAGCTGCGTCGACCTCTGCAGATGTAATTTTTGCTTCGATACATTGTTATTATCTCGATGCTCGAACGCCAACGTTCGATTCTGCAGACGCTAGCTCTAGCACTGTTTATACTTTGCTCCTGAGAAGGTCCTTCCACACATCATGGATCTTTGAGTAAAGATATCGACCCAGTCGTCGCCAAGTTTGATAGAATCTGACTTTGGTATTTGGTTAACATGCCACTGTCACTCTCACGAGTTGATGTCATTGTTGACACCCATCACTCCTGCGTCCGGTAAAACATAGCTGCAAGAAGCTCTAGGCTCTATGTAGCCAACACTCTGAGTCTGCGCTCAAAGATGATTTTCTTACTGCGTATCTCCCTAGGCCTGGAGACTTATTCCCGAATGGTGTCACATGTCAGTGACGGCAAGTTTTCGCTGTTTTATGTGGATATATACCATGTCGACTCCGTTCGACAGCTCATCTCATTTCTCAACCTCTTGAGAACTTCTAGTTGAAGTTCACTCCTGCCTTGAATCAGAAACCTTTCTATCTTGCATGATCGTAGATCGTCCCATTTTAAATCGTGAGACCTACGTTGGCTTCCTCCCTATCAACTCCAACTCCAATAACAAAAAAGAGACAGAATAGAAACCTCAAGGCTCTCTAACCACCTCGTTAAAAAGTCACGGTACTATGTCTCCGACCCTGTTGCTCCCGTGTCCGCCCGTTTCTAAAGGATGAGCCTCCTCATCGTAGTACCGAATCGACGGGTGGACTTGGGTGGCAGTTTTAGTCTCCCAAAGGCCTCGACCCCGCGGTGTCTATCATCATTGCAGGAGGCCGCAACGAACAACGAGCAACAAGAGCAGGCTGCTTATCAAACTCATTGAATGTACCAAGGAGAGCGCATTTGAACCAAACCTTTCGTGGTGCCATTCACCGGACCTTATGGTGCTCCCTCCCAGTGAAAAGTCATAATCAGTGCACTGGCAACGATGCTGAGGTGTATTCATTCCTGCATTTATAAAGCCATTCTTGAATCTTCTCACAACTTCAGTGGAGTCTAGCGAGTGCAGGCGACCCAGCGAGCGGTGCATGCGGGATAAGGTGGCAGAGACTCTAGGTGGCTTCTTTATCAGATTATCCTAAACTTTTGAGAATTTAATTTGGCATCTCAGCTAATTTTGGCGTTGGCGCAGGTCACACCCTGTCACGGACACACCACGAATGATGTTAGGGGTACATCATCCTTGCGTCTTGACAACCAGACAAAGAAACTTATATAGTTCAGCTAAGTCTATTTTGGAAGCTTTCGTTGCTCAGGAAAGTCGCCAGAAGAAACCCAAAAACCGGTCATTTCCGCCGTTCTATCTCGTGAGTCACGAGACTTGGTCAAGGAGCTTGAAAGACTGGAGGACCTTTTCTAGCATATTTCGCATTCGTTCATCATTGTAATCAGCTTTGGTTATTATTCTACCATGCTGTACACGGACAAGAACAGATATGGGAGACCCACAGTGCGGTCTCGTGCGATCTCAAGCCGTCTTGATCATGACAACTCGATTGACATTCAAGTTGATGGCAGTTCCTCTGGCTGCCCACAGCATGTCAATGTCGAATTTGATCGTCGAACAGGATGCCCACCTTCTGGAACAAGAACAAGAAATTGAAGAGGGAGTATCGAGCTCGTGCTCGAAGTTTTCTGGAGCAAACCGATCTGGTTATCAGGGGTGTGAATGAGGAAGAGCCCGGACCGCTATCGTTCCGTCAACTATCATCTGAACTTTCATCATCCCCTCCACCTTCATTACCGCCTCCTAATTTATATCCATGGTCCACGCAGCTTCTACAGCCACCCCCAGGCGTCGCAAAGACCATTTCACCTTTTCCGCGATACAATCCTGCGGTCTTGTCTCGACCTACTGCCAGTGGCGACGTCTATCTCTTTGGTGGCCTCATCTTTTCTAATTTTCTGTCCAACGAGCTCTATGTTATATCAAGCTTTGATACTTCTCCAACTGTAGTCTTGGTACAGACAAGGGGAGATGTTCCTTCGGGCAGAGTTGGGCACGCAATGGCGCTGATGAATGACTTGTTAATTGTGTGGGGAGGTGATACGAAGACAAACTCAAGCACACTAGCCAAACATCAAGATGACGAGCTCTACGTAATGAGTACAGGTACTTCGTCATAAGTTCATTCTCTAATCTTGTTCAATCTCACGTCATCCCATTTCATGCCTCAGAAACACATATTTGGAAACGTCTTCCGACCGTCGGACCTCGCCCGAGGCCACGTTACGGCCATGTCGCAATTGTGCTGGGTTCCTGTTTTGTGATATTCGGCGGACAACTCGGCCCAGAATTTTTGAATGACATGTGGACCATCAATCTAGCCTCGTGTAAATATCTCTTTTTTCTGCTTTCAGAGAATATTCTGAATATCTGCCAGCGTATACTCCAGCATGGGTGAAGATAGAACCCTTCGGCGACGTCGTTCCTACTCCAAGAACAGGGCATGCTGCTGTAGAATTCCAGGGACAGTTGTTCATGTATGTTGGATTGCATTACCTTCATCTTCAGCCTTCATTGATGAGAACGACATCAGATTTGGTGGAACCGATGGCCTGTACCACTACAATGACGTTTGGGTGTTCGACTGGGGAGCCCGACTCTGGTCACAGCTGAGGTGCTCAGGATTAATTCCTGCACCGCGTGAGGGACACGCTGCGACCGTCGTAGACGATATTATGTATATCTTCGGTGGCCGAGGAACAAACGGAATGGATTTGGACGATCTTGTGGCCTTCGTAATATTCGGTAAGCTTACGCGTGAAGGTTGTGTTCCTTTCAGAGACAAATCCATCTGCTCCTGGCTTCCTGTAGACCAGCGGTGGTTTGCTTTCCGAGACATGGGGCCTGATGCTCCACTCGGGCGAACGGGGCATAAAATGCTCGCAGTTGGAGCAAGAATATATATCCTTGGAGGTGAGGAAAGGCTGAACCCTATGGCGGCGGATCCTGATCGGGTCCACGTGCTGGACACCGGTAAGTTCGTAAGACCGCTTCTTATAGTTGCCTGAGTTCTTTCAAATTTATAGAACTTCCGTCATCTCATCACCAATCGACGAACATGAGAACGCAGGTCACGATGCTTGCAAGTAGATAAAACGAAATAATTCATATTCAACTTGATATCCATTGTCTGGAAGTCTAGTATATACAGCGCCAGCCAGCTGAATCTCTCCAAGGACGCCCTTCCTTGCGGATCTGTCCTTCTCGATCACGCCTCACCCCTCAGATGATGTGCGAATGTGAAGACTATTTTGTCTGATAATCCTGTTGTCCATTTGAATCATCGTTGATTTTGTGAGGTCTGTGCTACGTGAAGAATTCGATACACACAGAACAGTGCAGGGTCCACAACTACTTCCTTGCATTCTCACCTTGAAGAGCGAGGGACAAATTCTGCCGACCCAGAATCGATCCCATGGGGCTTGTCTAGCTCGGCAGTGTCAGGGTTGTGTTGCTCTGTAATGCTTGTCATAGCGATATTTATCTGATTTAGGCGCTAGATATAGGCGGCTCGGAGACCTCTTTACAGGAATGAATATGTACTCACCGTTGACTGCAAACCAAAGTTCAAGTTGGAATCCACCTTGAAACCGCTTACTTCATTAAGACCGCGTAAATTGGCTCGAGCATTGAGGCTATTAGTTCGGCAATGAGCTTGATGGACATCAAGCAAGTACCAAAAATACGTACGACGCCATAAGTGAGTTGGAGAAAACTTCTCAGATAGTCAGATCTCTAGAGCAACGGTCATTGGAAAAACAGACATACGTCGAGGGACTATGAAGAAAATTGTCACCCAAGCATAGTCCTCTAGCACTATAAACTTTAGAAGGGTAGTAATTAATATTGGCACTAGTAGGAGCATGTGAGGATTCCTCACTGGGATCAGCTGGATGGTTGTTCCACAGCTGACTGATCATCAGCAAAGGCATTGCATGCGACGCGAAGATGTCCCTTGGACCTTGTTACCAGTCCTGTCTCTTCATATTAGGGGAGACATGACAAGTCAGATCTTCCTGTGTTCGTGCATTTCTCTTCACTTACGAATAGTCCATAAAATGAGCTTGTCGATGATCACTTTGTACTAAAAGAAGCCGACTAAGCACAGGAACGATGAGACAGAGTGATTCACACCTTGTGAGGGCCATGTCGCGATGGGGCCACAGGTAATAACACAGGGACACCGTGATCAACATGTCAGTTGCTCTAGAGATTGTGAGTGTTGTTACGAACAGCCATAGCCATTTGTCCCTGGTAGCCAGAAGATTGAGTGTACCATGGCAAACACTTGCCAAGACCAGAAGACTGATGCATCGAAGGGGGCACAACAACCATGCCACGAATGAAATAAGCCATTTGGAGGACAGTGTGTAGATAAAAGAATGTATACAGGGCAAGAGACTAGCTTTGAGGCTACAAAATGCAAGCAGCGATTACCTGAACTGCAGGGGGAAAATAAGCCCAATCAAGAATCCCCTGTCTTTGTAAGCAAAAGGAGTTTCTTAGGGTTTCCGTATTTTATGATCGAGTACTGATGGTTGCATCAGAGTCAGAATCGGGTGCTGAACGTTGAACATGGGGCTTTGACTTACATGGTAAAT
This sequence comes from Termitomyces sp. Mi166#008, assembly GCA_018857285.1. Taxonomy (NCBI): domain Eukaryota; kingdom Fungi; phylum Basidiomycota; class Agaricomycetes; order Agaricales; family Lyophyllaceae; genus Termitomyces; species Termitomyces sp. Mi166#008. The sequence continues at coordinate 5,746 of JABAKA010008197.1, read as the reverse complement.
CACATGGGCTATCATAATTGCATGCATGAATTTCATAACCCTGTCCGAGCAATTAAATCACCAAAGCTTGGACTGACTTGGCTCTCTTGTGCTCGCCACATTGCACCAACCTGGCATTTGCATCAGAGTTCCATTCTATAAAGGCATTGAGAAACTTACAAAGGCTTTCAATAACCATCTGTTGTTAGCAAACTTCCTGCCATGACTGGGTCACCAATTCAGTTGCAAAGGAAGGTCAAAGACTTGTAGTATGTGAATGTCTGGACAGTTACCATTCCAAACAAGAAAATGGAGACCAGGACTCCAATCTCGACGGTATTTAGCGTTGGAGACACGTCAACAACTTGAAGAATGAGCGGTTCGGCCATTGTACACCACAAAGCTCCCCAGAACCTGAGAGATGATAAAAAGGTCAAATGATCAGTCAGGGTATGGGGACCCAAGTACCTGTACCTTTGATTTTGTGATCAAACGGTAATTTCCTGCGGAGCCAGGAATACTTGATATCTATCATGGGTGCGTGCCAAGTTGATTGGAGTTTCTTTGGATCACACCCCCAACAACCTAATTTTTATTTGTTCCGTTCGATCTTAACCAGTGACTTCTCCAGAGTCGCACTACTCACCTACTAAGCTATTCCCAGGGCTTTCGCATTCCTGGATCTTTCTATCCGTCAATGCCCGGTCATTGTCTACTGTCCGGGACGATCATTTTCGTACGATGCTCTGACAAGAGAACCTGGACCTGGAGCATATCATAATCTCAACAAAAGTTTCATCTCGTGATGTTTCAAATCACCGCCTTCTCGTCGTCAGTCAAGGTGCGGAGATGACGAAAAACCGCAAGAGAGAGAAAAGCGCTGTGACAATGAGCCTGTCGTCCAGTTCCGCGGCCTCATCACTCAACATCAGCACCTGCTGAAGGTATACGAGGGAGTCGTCACGCGCGTGTGATACCGGCTTTGCTGGTGTCCCGGGGCAACAAGGACAACGCGACAGGTTTTTACTTGCCCTCATGACAACGAAGAGATGGCGCCGATGAAGAAGAGTACGAAGCGGGGTGTTCTTGGTCTTGAACTGTCATGGCAACTGAGGGTTGTTGTGCAGAGTTCGAGAAGGGCGGCATGCAGGACTGGGATTTTAGGACATTCCAAGAGGAACGGAGATAGATGGTTTCTTGAGACTCGGCAATCGGTCAGATGGCTGTTGGGTTGAATGAGATGAAAGGTAGTACGATTAGCCTGAATAACAACCTCAATCCTTCAGTATCAGCTACATCAAACGCGCAATCGTTTACGTCTATCCAGTTGCGCAAGAGTAGTGGCATTAACGAAGACAGTCCGTCTGCCTTGTTTTTGAACTTCAGAGCAAATTGGGCTACCTCCAGTGGTCCACAGCAAGGTAAAGCTGTGAACCGAGAGTTTTAAGGAACCCCAAAAATTGTTAAGGGCTGACGGAGATCTCATTCAAGCTGTGATTTGTTGTGTAGTAGTGCGAGAATTTACTTCTATTGTCCAGTTTTACGATCGATGCCGAAGGTTCAACAAGATGAAAAGCCTTTCCTCTCAAACCGTAAGCTAGATTCACCCTGAACCGCTTGTCAATGACTGTGGTCGAGCGTTGAATGTCTGCTCATCTTGATGGTAGTCTACGTCCAGTTTTGAAGATCTCGTGGATTGATGACATTTCATTTCCTCCAGATATACGAGCTGCTGCAAGCATACCATTCAAGGGCAAGAATAAGGAGGCAACGACAGATTCAGCAGGAAACACTGATAAAAAACCGTCACTACTGATTGTAGGTTGATTGAGGACACTTTTGAGGAGCTTACTAGTATTTGACGCGCATAGTTACTCTTGCGATACAATCCATCGAAGATGCTTGTGGCACCGACACTGTGTAGCGGGTCGGGTTTCCCCACTGTGGAGATTGAAAGACTGGCAGAGCCCACCTCTGAGTAACGGGTCACAGAGGTACGTGGTATGCTCTAATGGGACAGGTAGTCCAACTGGTTCATCGCGTGCAATTCCGACGTGTTCCATTTTAGGATAGAACCGTTACACACACACCTTTTGCGGATCGTGGCTGCGATCAAGCTGCGATTGCGATCCTAACTTGTACCTCGGCCACCATCGTCACCCTTTATCCCTTACTCTTGCGTAAACTCATCCTTTGCTATCGAGTTTCGTCAAAATCCCACTCACTAGATCTCTCCAATCCCGTCTTGCCAGTCCTCAGATTGTGCCTCAAATTTTTGGATCTTGCGTTTCATTCATCTACTGATAACTATGTCCCAATACGATAACATCCTTTCCAAGTTCGAATCCTTCCCCTCTTGGTCCCCACGAAAAGAATCCGTAAGTCCATCTGCTCGAGTCTTACGGGACTTGAATTCAAAATATGGAAAGATTCTGCTAGAACCATATACGTATATCACTTCGAATCCGGGCAAGGAGATCCGTGGCCGACTAATCGAGGCATTCAATCTCTGGCTCGAAGTACCTGCTCCGAAGCTCGTGGTCATTTCACGACTGGTGAGCATGTTGCATTCAGCGAGTCTGTTGTGAGTAATCTTTTCTCCTTGTGATGATATTTCTCCCTCGTAAAATGAATTTCACGTCTGCTATTGTGCAGAATAGACGACATCGAGGACGACTCTCAACTACGCAGAGGCCAACCAGGTAGAGTACTAAAACCACCTAATCGCCAGTTTTCTTACGGTTGAGTCACAGTTGCACACAAGATCTACGGAGTGCCACAGACGATCAACACTGCGAACTATGTGTTTTTCCTCGCGTATCAAGAACTCTTTGCCCTCCGCGACCAAGATTCTTTTGAATCCCGCCGAGAACAGAGGCTCGATGCCATCGTGAATGGTGGGCACTTCGTAACCTTATTATCACACCTCGAAGATGATTGTGCTCTAACAGAGGAGCTTCTCTCCTTACATCGCGGACAGGGCCTCGAAATTTTCTGGCGTGACTCCCTGCAATGTCCGACAGAGGAAGAGTACATTTCCATGGTGAACAATAGTGAGTATCACTCTTGTCTTGATCCTCAACACTACGCATTGATTGAAATTGATCCTTGGCGAATAGAGACAGGTGGCCTCCTGCGCATTGGTATTAAGCTGATGATGGCTTGTTCGACGGAAAATGTCGATGTGTAGGGTGACTTTCACTCTGTTCTATATCGTGCAAGATTGAATCTGAGGTGATAAGGGACTACGTGCCCCTCGTCAATCTCATTGGAATTTATTTCCAGATCCGGGACGATCTGATGAATTTGCTTGGCAACGAGGTGTGTCCTTTCTTTCCTTCTTCACGCCCGTTCCTATTCTCCTCTCGTGAATTACTGAAGTACGAGGAGAAGAGTAGGGGTTAGGAGATACTTGTTCATAGTCATGCGAAGATCTCAATGTCTAACCAACATATTATTCGCCCCCTAGTATACGAAGAACAAAGGCTTCGCGGAAGACCTCACCGAAGGCAAATTCTCCTTCCCCGTGGTGCACAGTATCCACGCCGACAAGACGAATCGTCAAGTTCTCAGTGCGTCAATTCACCTTTCCCATCCTATCGTGCATGATCATTCATAGGAAATCTGTAGATGTCCTCCAGAAACGACCCACCTCGCCGACTCTGAAGAATCATACTATAGAATACATGCGTACGCACACTAAGTCTTTTGAATATACGCTTGCGGTGCTTGAGACGCTCGAGGCGCAGACGCGTGAGGAGATTCGGAGGTTGGGTGGGAATGCCAAGTTGGAGGGGATTATGGATTTTCTCGGTGTTCAGCCAATGTAGAAAGAAGGAGTAGAGTACAAATTGAAGTAATGACGATCAGAGAACATACAATTGAAATAATTTACTGACAGCGATAATGAGTACAAATGCTAGCTTCCGACAGCTCCCAAGATCATCGAGGATGGCTTGCGGATACGCCTCTTTCGTCCTTCATCTATGCCCTATCCATCCTCAGCTGTTGACGAATCAACTCGGCAATCTTCTCTTTGCGATCCTTTGTTCCAGAAGATAGATCACGAATTAGTCGGTGGACATTGCTCAAGTCGGTGTCTTTGTACTTTATCAATGTGTCCGCTACAAGCTCCCTGTTGAGAGGCCTTGGTGGTTCCCTCACCAGTGCGTCAATGAAGAGATCATGGAGAATCAGAGTGAGGTCCACGATGTATGCCCCAAGACACAGAGCTGTCAGCGGTCTGGTTGCAGAAGGTCATAGCAGAAAGCTGTCGATAGGTAACGAAGACACATACATCGCTTGATATTTCTCGCAGAGGAAATTGACGGCCACTATCGCGATCCCGGCTCCACTGAGCACCGGCGCCAAAGGCCCAGCGACAGTACCAGCAATTGTACTGAGGTTGCTGAGGCTAGCCAACGTCCCCCCCATATTCCTAGAATGACTGCAACGTTAGAAATCAATGATAGTATATATGGGTAACTAACTCACATTCCAGGTTCGGGTTCAATCAACAGCGGTTCAATGAGCTTGATCATCTCTTCACGGAACCATGTTCCTACAAGAAGCTTGAAAGAGATGACCTAACGGATGATACAAACGTAGACCGTTGGCCTTACCGTTTCAGGGTCATAGAAATTCCAGACCTCGATCATGTCCAGGTGAATGCGCGTTAAACAATCCAACAAGACGTGCCCTTTGAATACGGCGCTTTTTCCCAAGTTAATCCAATATTCTGGAGCAATTGTGAGCACGTCGGAGATGAACTAGGGGTCAAACACATACTTTTGAAGCCTTCACTAAAGGCAGAAATTGTTCGATCAAAAGCCAAACTGACTCGGCAAAATACCCACTCTATTGAAACGTTGACCTTTTGTTGGGCATTGATTCGCTGAGCAGCGGCCCAGGGGATCCATAATTCTCCTTCGACTTCATGCAAACACGTTCGAGTGGTTTGGGTCAAAGTATTCAATGTATCGATACATTCTAAATTCCGAGACTGATTAGTGATGCAGGAATGGTTCACATGAAATGGCTCATACTCGGATAACGTTTGTGTGTCGATACTGTGACATAGTTGCTGAAGTTTGGATGAGAGGCCCTCATTTGTAACTGCTGAAGATGATTTCGTGCATCTCTTTCAGCCTCGACATCTCTTTGGGACGACTTCCCAAGATGTTTTGAAGCCTTTCGATGATACTCGTTGTAGAGGAGATCGTACTTCGTGAAGACAATAATTACTGGAATCCTTACTTCATCTGGCATAAGTTTACAATCAAGAAAAATATAGGGTAGTCTTACGGTCGTCCGCGAGTGATAACAGTTGCTCATCGGAAGTCTGAATTAGGCGCGAACCGGTACGCGGCGTTTCAATGCACAACCTAAGAATCAATGTGCCTCTAAGTGACTGACATGGTAAGAGTGAAGAAATGTTCCATTACCAGATGGCATGAAGTCGGTCCTTAAGTAAGCGTTCGTCGGATTTATTTCTGATGAAATTCTCGACAAGTTCCCATTTCTCAGTGGACCCCGGCTCTGTTCCTTCGCTATCATGAAGGATGAAGCGCGGATTGGCCCCAGAAGTATATTCTCGAGTAATATTCGACTCTCCTCTACGGCCATCTGCAATATCAATGTCCTGTTGATGGTAAGCCGTTGTCATGAGCGAATGAAACGAACTGACCTTGATGCCAACGTTGAAAACACTGCTGACAAGCGAAGACTTCCCAACTCCACTCTGCCAAAACAAATCATTCTCTCTGCC
>JABAKA010008196.1:4439-15471 GCA_018857285.1 Termitomyces sp. Mi166#008 | reverse complement strand
GTAATCATCTGTACAACACTCAATATACTTTGGATTTCCCTCTGCCAGCTGTGTGACTGAGCCACAGCCCCCAGAGGTTGCCCTTACAGCCAAGGGGTCTTGATGGAAAGGGAGCTGACCAATGTCAAGTACAAGTAACTAAAAATGGGACACTGCCAAGAAATTTGCAGCACATGAAGCCTAATGCCAGACTTAGCTAGCACACTAGTGATGGAGTTTTGCTCAATGGCAGATGTTCAGGAGGAAAGAACCCTAAATTAGAGTTGTATGTGGCAAGAAACATTTAGTGATGAGAAGACTTGAGCTCTGAAGCAGCAGCAGTGCAGTAAAGGGTAAAGAGGTCGATTCTTTCATGCTGTAGTCTAGTTTTGGTAACACTTATATATCAAAAGTAAGTAGTATTTTGTAATGTGGAATAGTCTGTAGTGCTTTGTTTTTATATCAGTAATATTTATGAGTGAGACTGTCTTGCATCAGAAGTGTATTGCCAATGCAGGTAATGGAAAGTAATGGTTGGCTTTGCTTGTTCAGCTTGTATAGAATATGAATGTAAGTAAGAATGGAACATGAAAATGAAAGTCATGTGCTCCCAGCATGTGACCAGTCATGTCTCATCAAGAGTGTGTATTTTCATGCTTTCTGTCTCCAGCCACTTCTGGGGCCTATCAACATAGCCATCCACTCATCACCTTCTTTGATGTGCACATTGTTGTAGCCCCAATGAACATCCAACTTAGTAAAGTAGCATACACCTCAAGGGTTGTTGACTAGTTCAGAGATGAGTAGAAGAGGGTAGTGATCTTTCACTGTCATTGTGTTCAGAACATGGACAAAAGGATCCATCCTTCTTTTTGATGAAGAAGACTGGAGAGGCCATCAAAGACTTTGAAGGGCATATTCATCTGGAGTTAAGATTTTCTTGCAGGAACACATGTAATTTGTCCTGCTCCTGAGGCACAAGGGAGTATACCTTACAGCTAGAAGGTTTTGCATCTAGAACAAGGTTGATCACATGATTTTACTGCTTACACTCCAAGAGGAAGTCAAACAATGCCTTGAAGAACACATCAAAGTCCTGGAGGTGATGAGAAACTGCACAATGCAAGAGTTTGGGTCAGCAAGTGGATGCATCATAGCAGGATAGATCCTATCACCTACCTCTATAGCCTCATCTAGAGACTCTGGGTCCAGAGTGCTAACAAACTCACCCTCTATGAGGAAACACCAGAGGGGAAGGATCAATGTGCTCTATATGACCAACATATATGGCAGCATGCTCATGGACCAATGCTCTATGCTCCTCAGACCTCTTCAGTGCAAGTAAAGCAGTGTCAGGGGCACTGACTCATGTGCACCTCACCCTTTGATCAATTGATCTCAAAATTATGCTCCTGAAGCGAAGTGAACCCCAGGATCATGTCTTGCCTCCTCAAGCTAGTAATGGCAAAGACAGCACATTCTAAATAGGAGTGATAAAATGGAATGACATTCACTACAGAGCAGATAGATGATCAATGTTGTTTACAGGGATGAGGTGAGAGAGAGGTAAAGCAGTGAGGCAGTGTTGTTTCACATAGTTTGCATTGAGAAATAGACCTGTTGCACCACTATCCAGTAAGGCAGCAACATTCCAGTTTTATTGTATGCCAGAGGTCTCAATCTCCACATTCAGATATAGAGATTGGCAATAGAGAAGAAGCAACAACATACTGGTGAGAGAGGCATCATTCCCAGGCAGAGACTCATGGGCATGAGGTAGGAGAGGAGGGAGCTCTGGTTTAGCCTTTGACCAAAAGAAGGTTTTATATGTTGGAGAGAGTGCTTACTGATTTCAGTCATCAAACAATCAATAGGGATCCATGTGTCTTCAGACTCTATGGACTCCATTGGTTAGGTCAGCACAAGTGTTGAGCCTGGGCCTATGGCCATGCTGACCAAATCCATTGCCCTTGATTGGGTTCCAATGCTGGCCAACAATACTGCTCTGGGTGTGAGGAAGGTTTAGAGTCATGGGACCTTGGCTGGGAAGACTGGCTCAGTGAAAGACTTAGTACATGGGATTCCCAGCAAGCATTGCTAAGAGTAGTGGAGTTTAGAAATTGGGATGGCATGATAGCAGCAGATGGGACAGAATTTAAGGTGGGAAGATAGTATGAACTCTGAGGGATCAAATTGTAGTAAAGTGACTACGTGACTATGAGGCATAACTGGCATGCTTGAAAAGGCATTGGGCTGGAGGACCCAAAGGATGTATCTGTAATTACCAATCTCCCTTATGTACTGCAGGTGCTAGGACACTAGAGCTCCTGGAGCATTCCATAGTAAAAATAGCACTTGAACACAATAAAATGAAGCATCCATCCATCCATTCATCCATCCATCCATTGATGGATAAACAAGTAAAATAGTTAGCACCAGGCAGCAGAGGCATACAACTCATCTACTGCCTGACTAAAAATCCTCTTTCTGTTCTAAGGATGGAGCAGCAGGGCTTGGCACCTTCTCAGAAGACAGATCCACCAGTAACACATCTGGAGAGGGGTCTTTCAATACATCACTCACAGCTAAGAGATGTAGCAGGAGCTCCTCTTGCTCTGAAGAAGAGAGTTAGCACACCTCCAGTCCCTGAGGACAATAGCATGCAAAGTGGCTGAGAGGCATCTACTTTCATGGGGATTTCTGGAGGTAGAGATCATACCAGCAATGGAGGTGGTGGAGTGGTGAAGGGAGCATGTATAGGGGGAGGAGCAGGGGCTAGAAAATAAGTGACTGACAAGTGAAAAGGGCAACAGACCAGATGAAAAACATGGGAACATTGTAACTCATGCTTCAGCTTCATAAGCTGCCACTGGTCCTGAGCAACCTTGTACCAAGTAGCAATGCCATTATCTGGGTGTTGAGTCTCTCAAGCTGCAAGTCCCAGCTGGTCATAGTTGGGTTGTCCACCCTTGATTACTAGTTTAAAGCTTGTGAGTCTAGTTCCAGGCCAATGATCTAACAGAATAGTTTTTTTGCACTACAAATTGCAAATTGCAATCATTCACCATTTCAGCTCATTTAGCCAAGAATGTTCCCACTTTTATAGGAGGTCTAGTACCTGTCATGTGCTTAGAGCCATGCTGGTCATAATGGTTGGCAGTCTTAATAGACTGCTCATATCTAATGGCATAAGCCAAAAACTCTATTACTGTGTTGACCCCTGGTGAAAAGTTGCCATTGCAGATAAGTAATGTACATATCTCCATAGGTATGCTATTGAGGAAAGTTTCTCTAATAGTGTACTTGTTCAGATATACTGCATAATTCTAGGCATGTCCTACAAAGTCATTGTAAAATGACTGGACACCAGTTCTACCATCATAGACCATAGTTTAGAATGCCTCTAATGCCTCTTGCATTATGGATCCATTGACAGAATGATTGTAGAGTCCTATCAGAACTTCTTTAAATGTCCAGTGCTGCTGAGGATAATTCATGTGCAAAATATGATGGCAGTACCATGGCTGTGTAGTTCCTTCAATAGGAACTCCTAAAGAACAAAGATATGTTCTTGGTCCATGTTGTTCCCACCATAATAGCACACTGCCATGGCCCAGTCTTCTAACTGAGAGAATCCATATCCTCTGTGGAAAGTTTTTACATCCTTCTCATCACTTCTATGGAGATTTACCCTGGCAGGAAACTTGAATCTGACTCCTAAAGAGTCATTGACCAGGCAAACTGCTTCATGCATTTCCTATTTACTTGGATTTCTCCCTGGACCATAATGCTCACATTGTCTTTCTTAATCACCATTGCTATTGTCATCTCTGTCCTGGTCATCAATGAACTTGCACAAGTCCTGATTGTGCATGCATTGGTAATTAACATGGTCATTCCAATTATCCACTAGATGATTCTGCTGCTGCTGTATAAAGTCCTGTTGGGACTTGTTAACCTGCTGTGAGGCATTCAACAAGTCAGTCCATCACATCAGTGATGACCAGTGTTCTCTGATGCAATATTGTTTCATAGTCAACCAGATCTATTAGAGTTGCTGTGGAGGATGCCTTTTCTCTCTTAGCCTTTCATGTGAGATACTCTCTGACCTCAAGTTTAAACATATGCACAAATAATTTGATATATTAATTTAAGTTTGGAACATGCACTGACTTTGATCATAGGTTCTCATTTGCTTCTCTAACCAAGGAAATTCTAACACTAGTCGTCATATTGATAAACAGGCTGCATTTCACCACTGTCTTTCTGGGCTTGCTCAATAGGTGGGCTGGGTTTCTACTTCATTGGTTGTTTCCACATTCTTGCCCATGCACAATCAAACTTTAAACCTAACTTCTCAAAAGGAGAAGACATTGGGCATTGTTCTTGATACAACATTTTTCTATTTTCTGGATCAAATGATAATGAGACTCCAATGACATATGAGAGTAAGTTCTTGGTCATATCTTTATTATAGCTATCTACTAACAAGCTCTAGATAATGATAAGTACATAGCACTGATGTATATGTACAATGGTATTAAGACTTGGAAAAAGAATTACACATGTTAGATGTCCATTTGCTGCATCCAGTGCTCATAAGCATGGTGCAACTATTGAAGGCACAAAAGCACTTGAAAACAAAACCCAAGGAATACATTGGAATTGCTATGATTAAACACTTTTTGTTGATGTAATGCTTGTTGTTGCATGCAAGAAGCAAGACTCTTATTTTCTTGCCCAGAATGTACTTGGTATGTAGCCTTAACTGATGTGACATGTGTACTCAATTATTTGCTTTTCAGTCAAACTCCTAGCATGCTTCCAATGAAATACAGGTCCAGTACACTGGCAAGCACTTGCAAAAGGAGTCACTGGTAAAACCAATGTGTTATGTGAATGCAGATTATGAAGAAGATTTGGACACCTGAAGGTTGACTTTCATATTTGTTCATAATGGTGGGTGAAACTGTTTTGTGGTGCACCATGCACTTGCTAGATCAACAAAGGTTCATGCCAGAGCAAAACATATTGATATTGATTTTTGCCACCATTACATTAGAAAATGTATATGCAATGACAATGTCAAGATTGAACACATTCCTTCCTCTGAAAACCTCACTAACCTTTTTACAAAACTAATCCCTTGCACCATGCACAACTATCTCATCAACCTACTGAGTCTCAAAAATTAATGTGGTCTCTCTGTCAGAGGAAGTGTTAGACTTCAACTTTCCAAACCTTGACATATCAATTCTATTTTTAGTTAATCTTTCTGTTTCTGTCATCATCTCACTGCACACTACTCCCTACTCAATCTATTATTTACTATGAAACTAAACACCTGTACTTATCACAACACATCATGCTACTCAGATTCATTACAATCACCTTTGTGATTACCACCACCTATCTTCTGTGGCACAGTTTAAATTCCTCCAAAGCTAAAGTCTTGCTTTGTCACCACTATGACAATGGCCAACATAATCTAATATTGCTGAGCTGGGGCAGGTCCTTTGTAAATTAGTATTATGACCATGTTTCTGGAATATATGTGTGAAATGCATGAGGTTGAGGCAGTTGTACATGGGAAACTTGAGTTGACTCTATGCCTGATAAGGATCTACTTGATCACATTGTATAAATTACTATTATCCTTCATGGATAGTTCTACAAGAGTAAAACCATAAGTCAAATTGATATAATGAGAATGAAGCTCACCTGTGGTACTGTTTGCAAAATCTCTTCACAAAGTATGGTTTTCATCTGAGGCTCTGCAAACATTCTCCGAAATTTGCTACTGGAGTTAAGCCTGCATGTATATCTGGTTGTTGAATTGAAAGGCTTCATAGGAGCAGAAGATTTGACACACATAACCTATAGTAAATTAGATAAGATAATATCAGCATACTGGTCATCTTACCAGCATTGAGTTGACATAGACTGAATTTAGTTGAGAATGAGAGAGAGAGAGAAAAGGGATGTTCATAACACAGACTTTTTCCATTTATCAGGAAGAAGACTAGTCATTACTGCCTATCAGCATCAAGGCAATTGAAGTTTTTTATGAGAACACACCAGAATACAAGGTACTTGTAGCAGAAGCAATATAGTACTTGAGTAGACAAGTGCCTTCAGACAACCAAAAATAAAACATGCATTTACTGTTGCTTACACTCATCAGTGTACACAATGCAATGATGCTTGTCAGTACTCCATTGCCAACACTAACAATTATGAATGAGGAAGCCCAATGGATTAGTTGGATATACTTGCCTGAATACCACCAGGTAGTTGATTATGTTTTGTGAACTAATGGCATATAATGCACAAATATGTTCAAAGTAATTTCAAGAACAACAACTCACTTTCTGAATCCAGTGTGCATCATCCTCAAGAAGTAAACAAGAGATGTGCTTGTGAGCAAATCACAGGCCATACCCATAGCCAAGTAGACTGGGAATGCAACCTTCCCCCATGATTTGTCAGAAGCTGATCTGTCTTGAGAAGTAACCATTGTTCTTACATCTGGTACTAGTGTGTCAATTACAGACAGTGGATAATCCCCATATCTATCTGAAAGTTTAATAATTCTGTTTAATATGGAAGAAATTGATACAGACGTGTAGATGAGCACTAAGGTGATGAACTATGCATTTGAATCAGGAAGCCTAATTGGTAAAAGGTTGCCTCACAAAGTCCACAAGCTGGCCACAAGTTTATTGAGGCATCTGAAGAAATAATGTGAACTTACCTAATTGTACAAGAGATGTAGCCAGCTAATGTGAGTGTGATCAGCACTTGAGACATGGAAACATATATAAAATGTTGCATACTATGAGTGCAGTGAGGGGTTTTTGCAATTTATGTCTGACACTAACTTTAGGCAACTGAATAAGACATGCAATACAACAAGATATAGCACTCACTCCAACATATTCTCCATGCATAGAAGCTGTCTCATGTCAGGCAATTATCATCATATAGATACTATATGTTCACCTCTGAACCATTGATGTGATGGCAATCTATAGAATTATTGATAATATGAATCAGAAAAGTGAATGGATTGTGACCCACAGTGATGGTTATAATGAGCTACAATAACATCAACATCTACAGTGGACACACAAAGTAGGTAATCATGCCACATACTGCAGGTCCCCTACAACTATAAGGTCAACATTGTTATGGATAATCTCTGATGTGAAACTGACCAAGAGACAAGGAGGAGTGTTGATATCCTTTCAGATATCTTGCCTACAATGAAGTCAGAGTATATGAACTGCACTGTGAAAACCATATGTATGCCATCCATGATGCTTGGATAACTTGGAAATTAGATCCATAAATAGGATAAGATCTCCCTTGAGAACTCACAAAAGTACTGCAACCTGTGGATGCCAAATGATAAATCAAGAAGGACTCGATAGGCAACAACACACTAATGCTTTCAGAAACATCTTATCACCGGGATATGTGCGGAAGTAATACACAATTTGTGAGCATGTAAGTCCAAATATCCTGTGCAGAAGTCATCATGAGGTCGAAGGAGGACTCAGGAAAACATTCATACGCAAGGCTGATCATCATGCCTAGAATTGCAGATAAGTCTGAAAATAATGGATGATTGGAAGGTATGTACCTCCAAGACCTGGTGCCGGAGTGCTTGCTGGATTTGACATGAGTACTTGACGTAGATGGGTGTACAGTCTTTACATTGTGGGGAATTCAAGCTTGAGTCTTTATAATGATTGGAGTTTCTTTAGACACTCGAGGAACGGTGTAAACTGAGGTGAGACACAATCAAACATTTTGAAACATATATGTCAGATTGTTCCCAAAATTCAAATAGGGTTTCTCCTCCAGATTTGTTGGTCGACCGTTCGTGACGGGACGGTTCGTCGACGTTTTGACAGCTCAATGTGGTGTTGTCTGCGTGCCAGTCTTTGAAGTGTAGGAAAGTAAGTAGACGAGCAAGAATTCCTGAGCCACAGACTGTTTCCAATTTGAATGAGAAACGACGATTAAAGTTTCTGGGAACGACAATTAAAGTTTCTGGGAAAGCACGAGATGCCTGGTGTGCTTTGGAGTCCCGATTTCGCAGGACCACAATTTGCCCAGTATTTTGACAACGAGCAATGGTGATGAAACTAGACACGTGTACTTATCACGATAAATTGTCAAGAGAGCATGGCAATTGCCAGTGTGACAACGAAGAGAGGTGAGGTAAGACACATAGTTAGAATTCACAGCTGCGGATAGGACAGTGGAAACAGCAAAAGAAACCAGCTCAAATTCCTGAGGCCCATTCTTGGGAATTTTGGGGATTCTCCAGCCAATAGCTCTTTGATTCAGTAGGTCCCTGAGCACTTGAGCGTTTCCAATTATGATGAGATTCAAGACCAATAACAACTCTCTTTTATCAAGGACTTGAGAGCAACAGCTGTACCTTCCAGGTACCCATTTTTTGATAGGAGGAGGCTGAGCTGCATCAGATATCCATGAAGGCCATCGAATGATTCACAGGAATTGGATTCGCCGAAACAGGGGTAGACATCAAGGAACATGTCGTTGCGATGTCGGGAGTACTTGATTGAGTACCTGGGTAACTTGAGCATTGTAGATTCACTATGCGCACGAGCTCGACGGATGGAATTTTACAGTCAGTTAGATGAGAGACACTAGCAGACGACACATCGCTGTACGATCTAGAACATAGTAGCACGTTCCTTTGTTTTGTTACAGCTTACGATGAGGCACTATAGCATTGGCCGATATAACCTCAGTTTGCTGAGCTGGGCCCGGTTCTTCGTTAATTAGTATAATGAGCATGTTCCTGGAATGTATAGGTGAAACGCACGAGGTTGAGTCGCGCGCGCATGGGAAACTTGAATTGATATTATAACCAGACCGAGGATATACGTGGACATAAGCAACGATATGCACTCAATCAAAAAATAGTATTCTGGAAGAGAGTAAAAAGGAAGTTTATTCGTTTGCCTTGTGGATTCTACAGGGGTACACTGTCAACCGTGAGAAGAGACCATCCAGATTCACCCTTGCCAATGGGAGCCTGAGCATGTGGGATTTGCAGGCTTGCTTCCCATGAGAAGATCTCCTATCATCCAGGACAAAGTAGCGATACAAATGCATGATAAGACCATGCCAATGGAATATAGTAGTGAAGGATCAACTGACAAATATCAAATCGACGTACCAGAACGACTTCCCCTCGTAATCGAAACCACGCCCCACCTCCATCGTACAGTTCCTAGCCGCCACCATACGCCTACGAAACCTAACCAACATCGCACAGCTCCTAGCTGCCACTATATGCCTGTGCAACTACCGGCTATGCGTGTCCGAATGGCTTCTTCTAGCAGAAATCGGCCTTGGAGAGGGTGAGAAAAGGCTGCTGTAGGACCGGAATCACCGCGCTGAACGGGTGCCAGCTGGTCGGATTGATTGGGGTCAAAGGATGTCAAGGTAAGCACGAAACCATTTTTTGATCCCTAAAGTGATTTATGTATAGATACAAGAAGCGGCTCTCGAGGCACTTGCTGCTCGCTAAGGAGCGTACAGATGTGGCCTCGTGACACCTAGCACTGACTGAGAATGTATAGTTTTTCTTTTTTTCTGGTAGGTTCGATGTATGCTGACACCAACCGTCGGACTAACGACCATTCTCAACGTCGCCAAGTCTCGATCACCCGATGTCCAGCTTGCCGCATGTTTATGGTACGTTTCTCAGCTTGTTATCAAGCTCCTTTCCGACTTCGCTTTTCACTCCAGCGCCGCACACATTCTGCGTGCCCTCTGACAGCACCAACAAGACGAATCCTCCACATGCGTAGTAATGAACACCGTCAACCGGATGATCGCCTCGCCCCTCTCACCAATCGAGGATCTAGGCTCCCACACACGCTGTAACTAGGCAATCTGGGGTAGGTGACGCTCGCTCAGCGGACACGAGTATGTCTCGTTCTGCGTATGGCCTTTCTCTTTCCCCAGGTTCCATACTAACTTTTGCGGAATCCAGGCCACCTAGTCGTGGACGACGCCTCGCCCTCGGGAATAGGGAGCGCTGACCGCGATCGCCTCCATATCCCTCTTCGACAACGATGTCACCTCTCCTTCTCCTGTCCCCTCACCCCGAGCCCCTGCCGCTCCTTGTGCTCCTCGTGGGCCTCGCACACCCAAGCGTGGGTGTGCGATACGCGGCGTGCCAGTACGTCAGGGCATGGCTAGGGCCGTGGCGGTGCCTAGGACGAATATTGTGGATAGTGGGCTGGGCATGGGGTGTGGAGGTGTGTGAGGGGTAGGGTGCGTGTATCTGCATCTGCGTCTGGGAAGGAGACGGGGGAGATCGTGCTGGGGACGGATGTGGATCTGGGATAAGGGGAAGGGGAAACGCGAGCGCGGCTGAGGCTGTGAACGAACGGGAACGGGGAATGGGAGGGGAAAAGGATAAGCGCATAATCGGTGTCGGCTTGGCGGTCGTGTGTAACCTCGTGAACGACTTTTAGCCTTTACGCGCTGTGTTGTTGAAGGATGGGCTTGTGGAGAGGCTCGGGGGTACGACGGGCCGGCGTTGAGAGCTAGTGCGCTGTGGGCGATCAAGAATTTGTTGTATAGAAGCGGGGTGGAGTTGAAGGAGAGGGTTGTGGGGGAGGGTGGTAAGGTGCGTCTTTTTTTCGATTCTTTGCGTTTGTGCTTCTTCTTTTCTTTCGATTTGTTGAATCGCAGTGTGCAGGTTCTTGGAGGACCCGGATGTGGAGATTCGAGAGCAGGCTTTCCATGTGCTGAGGAATGTTACGGAGAGTGAGGAGGTTGGGTTGGTTTATCGCGAGTTTGGGAGCATGTACTTTTGAATGCACTAGTCTAATGAGATTGTACTTCAGGTAATCCCCGTTTCTTGTCGTATGGACCATATCAACTAACTAAACTTTTCTGCATTCCTTCGTCGCAGGCCGGATACCTCCTCGTAGAGCAGCACATCAAGCACTTATCCACTCCAACCCCCAGGTCCTACCCGCTCTACGCCGCGCTC